>JAZGTK010008049.1:0-18706 GCA_036877625.1 Ambastaia sidthimunki
AAGTGTTTACAGACAGTATCCTCTGTTCTCCGCTTGTAACTGGAGGCAAAAACACTGCAAACTTAGATGCATGTGTTCTGTTTTTGGAGCCTGGTCATCTGAATTTTCTAGATCTGACCCGGTCTTGAATTGATGTGGTAAAACTAATGACATTACCTGTCTTTATAATGGCTTCAGAAGCTAAAATTTGCAATAATAGTAAGTAAACGCTTGAGATATTTAGCCAATCACAACGCACTGTATTAGCTGGCTTTTCGGAGGGATGGGCTTTGTAGAAATCCACACATTTTACGAAACTTAAACCATGTTAACATTCTATAACACCCAATACACAAAATAATGATTCTTGAAAATAGCATAATATGACCCCTTTAATAATGAGTTCTGTTTCATATTAAGGCTGGTACAGTATAAAAACAGCAATAATTTTGTACGCTTTTAAATAATGATGATTGTCTCTTTTTAGCATCAACAGCTGTTCAGCAAGTAAACCAGGCTATTGATGCTCATGATGAGAAAAGCTTACTGACCAGCCTTAGGTTACCTGCTCTCAGTCTTGTGGGAGTCTCTGACGTCAATGCCTGCTGTTACCTGGAGCACTTCACATCATACAGGGAGCATAAAGTTAAGGTACTGCAGCTGTCTGTACTTAGCCATAGACATACGCCAGGTGAGATGCGTTTAGTTTCAGTTTGATAAGCACATGTATGACATTTGTGTGCAGGATGTTGGTGCCAGTGCTCAGCTGGAGAGGGAGGAGATTCAGAGGGTCATCACTTCCTGTAACGATTTTGCGGAGGCCGAGAAACGCAGTATGTTGCGTACAAACAGGCACTCTTTGCCTGAGAATGTATTTTTATGAAGTATTGTGTAGATCTTTTGTAGTTACGAAGGTGCCATATCAGTATTATGATAGTATCATTTTAATAGTATTAATTTTGAAAAAATTACATTAAAAAAGAAAACATTCTACCACTAAAAATAAAAAAAAAGAAAATCTTTATATTTTGCAATCTTGTTTAATTTAATACAACAATGTCATGACAAAATACATTATAAACATAACAATTTGAGTGAAAGTCTTTACTGAAAAATTGGCATGAATTTTACAGTTTCCTAATATTCTGCATGTGCCCCTTTTGCTTTAACGTCAGCGTACTGGAGCTGGCATGAACTTACATTTCTTACGTTTGATAATTACCAAAAATAGTGTAAAACCTTAAAATGTATTTTTCATTTTACCTCATAACTTGTCTTTTATTTTACAATTACTAAAAGTTATTTCTATAGTGCTTTCAACAGCTTTGCGTTGTTATACATAGATTGTCTTTTATTGCTATGTCCAAATATTGTTTTGTTAGAATCACTTTTAAGCTATTAGCAGTAGTAATTTACTGTATATTATGCATTCAGTGTAATTGTTGTTCTGTTTGTCTGATGTTGCTCTCGATGGTCACAGAGCAGGAGGCCGTCACTGCGATCAATGCAGCCATTCGACGAGGCATTCCAGAAGAGACAGTGGAGCAGCTCCTTAATCCAGAGGCCCAGTTACCCATTGTTTACCACACTGCTGCTAACCTGTACCAAGCTGAACTCTTTAGTCTGCAAATCGGCTCCCAGGTCAGTTGTCTTACTGTCTATCTCTTTGTACACACATACTGACTGACGTCACAGTGTCATTGTACAGCTGAACACTAGTTGTTGTTTCTTACTCCAAGACATTATCTCATTAGGAGGTGGAGCACATTGGCTCCACTGATCTGGAAGTGACTCCCAGTGGGAGTGCAAACATTGTGTGAAAATCCCTTTACCTTTTAACGAAGTAAACAGCTTTATTCTTGAAAATGTTAGCTTTAACAATATTGCCAGTACCAAAGTACTAAAATAGACAGAAGGTAAATAGGGTACAGTAAATAAAGAAACCTACGAAATGCCTCAGGCTGTGACATATATACAGTATATATATATACACACACATAAATGGTACAGGTACATGAAAAATATAGTCAGTTATGAGAGCAATAGGTCACCCATTAGAGTAATAGAAAATTATCATGGTGGTGCTGCCCACTGTATAATGCTAGTCATCTTTTTCACATATGCACAGAACAAGGCCGGTCTCACTCATGAGGAGCTGGTTGTGGCTGTGGAGATGCTGTCTGCTGTGTCTGTGTTAAATGAGGTTTTGGACACTAAAGACTGTGTGGCTGTAATCGAACAGCTCAGCGACTCTCCACTAGGCTTTAGTAACCTGGATGCTGATAACATGCAAAGGTAACAGTGATGCTTTACGGGGATAAAGACACCCGTGAAACACTGATAAAGCACAGATGTTAAAATGATACYGATCGTGTGGCTGTAATGGTTTTGCTGTACTCAGATATGCAGACACACTGATTGGTCTCAGGGCAGAGTCCATTGCTCAGGGACAAGAGTTCCTCACCTGGAACGATGTTCAGAAATGCATCGATACTGTCAACATCCGGGTTCATGAGGAACATGAGCGTAAGAGTCACCCAAACATGTTATTGTTTGTTAAAACAATAAAAAAATTAATACAACTTTTATTTTTTTTATGATTATTATTTTATTTAATTATACATGGAGTCTTTAGCAATTGTACTATTTGTAGTTTTACAACATATACACGTATATACATACTTTTAAGGATAAGGAGTCAATGTGGTTATATTTAGCACTGCTAATAAAATAATCAGTCTCGTGATTAGTTAATGTGGTTAGTCTTAAACAGCATTAACACATTTTTATCCACTTTATAAATAATGTAGTGATATATTTGTCTGCTGCTATGTTTGCTGTAGGAGTCATTGCTATAGCTGAGATCAACGAGGCCTTAAGTTCTGGAGATCCAGAGAAGACACTTGCCGCACTGCTCCTCCCTACAGCTAAACTAAAAGGAGTCTGCCCAGTTACAGCCAAACACTATCATGATCTACTGCTGCACACCAAAGACCTCATCTGCAAGGTAAACATATAATAACAATGTGCTAAACTAATGAAACATCTAGTAGGCCACATGTTTTTGGATTATAAACTGTATAGATTGTAGTTTTTTGTATGTGGAGCTTTATCTAATAAACATTATTTGATCTGATCTGTATAAACTGTAAATTGCTAAACTTTAAATTGCTAAAACCAGACTTATGCTTTCTTAAATTCATTAACTTTTAGTTTTGGTTTTGTTTTACCAGCTTGATTGTACAGAGCTTTTTAAATTGTTTCACGTATGCACAGTACAATATAAATAGGCTATACTAAAGAACAAAGGGGGAAGTATTTAGTTCAACCACAACATCCTCAATCCATACTTTAACCGTTTTAGATAAGGAAGTGCTACTGCAAAGTTCACAGCAAAAACATCCTGCTATTCAGAAACCCCCAGATCTCAGATAATGGATGAAGGCTTCAGAACTCTTGAGTTAAAGGATCTAAACTTGGGCTGGGAAGTTGAAGTTTTTGTTAGGACATAAGAGAGGAAGGGGTCCAGACAGCTGTGGAAGGAACATAGACACACTGCTACTCTGTAGTAATGATACAATTCTTCTTGGTCATGTGTGTACAGCATCACATAGTGTACAAAATAAATTACGCTACTTGGGGTAAAACACACTAAGAAGATCCCAAACACTAGTGTGCTTGCCTTGACGTACTGTTTCCAGTCAAAGCTGGAACGATTCAGATGGTAAATGATGGATCCATAAGCAAAAGTGATGACCAGTGATGGTAGAATGAAGCCCAGACAGATCAGGCCCAGTCTGTATGGAATCAGAACTCTGTAAGATTGTTCTGCATAGGGCTGGATATCATGGCACGTTATGGTCTCCTGCCCAAAAACTTGGTAGGTCTGTTCAACCAGGAACTCTGGAATCATAACAACAGCAAAAATCACCCAAATGGTTAAGCTGGCCCAGATAGCGCAGTATCTTCTTGAAAGTCCCCTGTACATGAATGGATGAACCACTGCAAAGTAGCGCATCACACTAATGCACATATGGGCATGTATGGAGCAGTAAATGTTTCCATAAAAGCAAGCAGTCACTAGCTTGCAGGTGAGCTCTCCAAAGATCCAGTCATTGTTATTGAGGTGATAGTGGACTCTGAGCGTGAGAGAAACTAGCAGGAGAAGATCAGAAACTGCTAGGCTGAAATACAGGATGCTACCGGAAAGTTTACTTTTTCCACTGAGGCAAGCCAGTACAAACAAATTGGAGGGAATCCCAATAAGAATTGCCAAAACATAGAAAAATGGGATGATCCTGGTGCTTAGAATTCCAGTGGCATGGTTGAAGATGTTTTCACTTACATTTAGTTGGCATATAGATGAGTTGAGGGACTGTGTAGCATTACAAACTTTTCTTCCAGTAAATGTCTTTGGCTGAAATTTTGGGTTTAAGTCATAGCTTCCTGGTGATCCTGACACAAAGACACAAATTTAAGTAATTATGTTTCAAACTTATGATTATAATAAATCATTTAAATACACATTTAAATAATTACATTACCTTGAAACTGAAAATTTTATAGACTTTGACAAACCAACAAACATGATGGCTTTAACTTAATATTAAACAAGTCAGAATCAGTTTGTTAGTGTCTGGTCAAATAATGATTTTGATCTTCTTTGATAGGGTTGCAGTCAAGCAGATTTAAAAAGTTTTTGATTGTGGCATTTAGTGGTCAAATATCAGCATTTATTAATCAATGTGATTACCCTGTCTGATTTTATTTTGCGGAAATTACTGGCTGTCTGATTATGCCTTGCATATATTATGTAACTTCATTACCTCTAATAAAAAAAATACAATTAAAAAATATCTTGAAAACGTTGTTGAAATGACATTAAAACAGTGGACTGCAATGGACCATGGTGCAGAAGTTGGTTTCAGTTTCTAATTATAGGCACAGATGGTCTAAATTATTGTCACATGAAAAACAGTAATGTAAGAGTATGAGACCGTACAAGCATGAAGCAGTATGTGTTTGTAGAATTAATTAAAATAGTCTATTTACACTTATAATGTGTGCATTTTTGTCAGATGTCTTTTTAAACTGATAGCAAATAAGCTGCTGGGTCAGGCCTAAGATTTAAAGTGTCAAGTTAACAGTAAATTCAAAAGTCAAAGTAAGCCACCACAAATTCTTAGTAATTCTTACAGACTTCTTTGTAATTATTAGTAATTCTTCTTCTTATTTCTCCATTGAAAGCAGCTTTTGATCTTTGTATAACTTTAGTTAACTTACCGGAATCTTGGAATGAGTCCTCAAACATTAATGATAATAACAGCACCACAAACACTCTCTGCATGCTGAACAAAGGTTTATCCAGGAAATATTTACACAGCTTCTTTTTTCGCTAAACTAACCTTGACCTATAAGTATCTTTTATGAAGATAACTCATCTTTCTAGACAATCTTTCAGCCAAAAAGACGTTTAGTAGGTTCTGGTTCCAAGAAAGTTTCTGAAGATCCGTAAGCTCTTCAAGGATGTAGTGTGTTTGTGTGCTGGTTTCCTCTCAATGACTTTGGGAGTCTGGATTCAAATTGCTCTGTTCTCATGTGTTTGGCATCTCAGGAAGTACTGCATGACGTGAGACTTCCGCTGAATGATTCAGATTCACAGACCAACATTTTCAAGTAGTTTTGCACTGTTAATAATGCTGGTAATAAAAAGCTTAGATTTAGTTTTTAGTTTCTTAGATTTAGATTTAGTAGACTTTAGTTTTTTGAAAGCTGTCCTCTGCTAGTAGCTCAACTCTTTTAATAGAAAAATCAGTCCGACTAAATGCAATCATACAAGTATTTTTGTGCTCCTGTTATTATACAAGTTCTCCTATTAGTTTTTTCCTGCTTGCTTGTGGAGAAGCAGATTTTTATGAGTCCTTAGTACTTTTCACACAGCCTGCACCAGTTAATAGTATATTTTTTCTGCTAATGTTAGCTTCTTTCTTTTCTTTGTTTTGAATTAATTATGAATGGAGTCTTCAGCATGTCACACAAATATTATGCATAGCACAAAATATTTTAAGTCTTCTGCTCTGTTTAAAACTTCATTCAGGTCTGGCCCCTTGAACTAATGGAAACGGTACTTATTGTACAAAATGTCATTGGCAACAAATACTGTGGTTTTATGTGTCTGTGTGAAATGCTTGATTTTCACAGCTGTATTTCTTGATACATCTCTTAATTTATTCAGATGCTGTTTATGGCAGAACAATACTATGAAAATGCTACGAATGCTATGAAAATTTCGCCATTTCACAAACAACACATTCCCCTAAAAGAAACATCCTGTTTAGCCAGTCGTAGTTAATATAGTCCTGTTAACACTGTAGTACCTTATATTATAGCACCTTTAAGTAAATAACTGTATATTGCTGTAATGTTCCCTAATTTATTGGTCTGTAAGTAGCATATCATTTGCTTGCTCTATTTCAGTGTGAACTTGTTTAAATAATTTAAGTGTGTGACTCAGGACTGTGTGTTGTGTTGTGTTGTGTTGTGTTGAAACAGAGCTCAGGAGATGAATATGCTGTACTGTGGCTGGACCAGATCCAAGATGCAGTGTTTACTGCTAACCAGAACCAAGAGGAGGCAATGAAGTGTAAGACTGATGCTAACCAAACATTATGTACATTATCTGCCTGAAAGATTAATTGTTCAGTTGTTATTTAATTAAATGTCATTTGTTGAATTGTAACAGTTAAATTGTCTGTATTATTTCAGTGGCTGAAGCAATAGCAGAAATTAACAGGGCAATATCTGAAGGAGATCCTAAGGCTACACTGGCTGCTCTGCAGTGTCCTGATGCTGGTCTCAGAGCAGTGCTGTCTGAATGTGCTCATATCTACCAGAGCCAGCTGTCTCAGCTGCAGACTGCTCAAATAGAACAAGGTACACACTGTAGGACCTAACTTAAATTTGAGCCTTTGTTATGTATTCAACATTACCAGTTATTAATTACCTAAATGTCCATTAACAGAAAGTTAGAAAGTTGTTTTGTGGAAAGATCTGCTGAGGTCAGTATGGTAAATATATTGTAAATGAAAGTGCTACAATCTTTGTTTGTCAATGTTGTTTTCTGTAGGGTCCAGTGGCAATTTATGGGTAAAACACAAGATTAAAGATAAATATGATTATTTCTATGACATTGAAACCAAAGAAGGGACATGGGTGAAGCCAGATAATTTTGTTCATGACAGTTCACAGCTCACCAAAGAAGATATCCAGGTATTTATTTTAAAATATGTTTAAATATTTAAAACACATGTAAAAGTTTGTAAGGTATATTAGTTGAGAAGTTATTTCAATTCATTAAAGTGGTTATTTTTCCTTTAACAAGAGTGTTGTAAGTAGCATAACAGCGGAGTATAACAGAGATCAACTCTGGCTGGCCAATGAGTTGCTCATCATACAGCTGCAGGCCCTGATTCGTGGGTACCTGGTGAGGCGGGCTTACAATAACAGACTGGAATACCTGCGAAACCAAGAGCCAAGTGTCATCAAACTGCAGGTGCTTACTATTTGTATATACACAAATACACTGTATGTACTGCACTGCATGTAGTATTTATCAAATGTTAGCACGTTATCACAAAAACGCTAGCGACTCCTCCTGCCTGGAAAAATAGCGTTAACAATCAATTGTGCTAATTGTGCAAATATAGACTAGTAATACAATTAACTGTAAGGGTTTCCTTGAGAGTTTTGGTTTTATTATTACAGGCATCCTGGAAGGGCTACAAACAGAGGAAGGCTTATAAAGACAGACTAAAAACGTTTCAGGACAGCATGGACACTGTAATTAAGGTAACAGCTCCACATTGATGGTCATTTGTTACTTTATTTCATCATATGATATTCATACATTTTTCTTGTTTTTTTTTTTAATCTGTAAGTATGAAACATTTGTGTCTTTGCAATTTAGTTACAGTCATTTGTAAAGATGTGGCGAACTAAACGAAAGTACACCAAAAGACTGCAGTACTTTAAAGATCACGTAAGTTACTATGCAAAAGCATTAATGAGTTTCTTTTCTTCTATATCAGGCATTTTTTAAAAACAATTTATTCCATTTATTTTGTTTAGGAGAAAGAAATAGTAAAGATTCAAGCTTTCCTCAAGGCCAATAAAGCCAGAGTTGACTACAGGACTTTGAGTGAGTAAATTGTTATATTTATTGTACTATTAATTGTATGATTTGATTTGTATAAATATTTGTGTTTGAATAGTTTTTAAATATGTTTAATTTGTTTGAAATATGTATTAGTTTGTAAATGAAACGTAATGTTTGTTTCTCAAATAGCTGGTTCTCAGCATCCCCCTCTTTCGGTGGTTCGTAATTTTGTACACTTGCTGGAGCAAAGCAGCCTCGATCTGCAGGAGGAACAGGAAGTGACACGGCTCAGAGAGGAAGTGGTCACCAAAATTCGAGCTAATCAGCAAATGGAAAAAGATCTAAATCTGATGGATATTAAAATTGGCCTGTTAGTAAAGAACAGGATTACACTACAGGTTAGATAATTTATCTGCAGTTTTTAAATATCTTGGTCTTTGAGTATGATAAATATAATTTAGATTAACATTTAATGTGAATACTTTGTATGTGTTGCCATAATTTAAGATGCACTGTAAAGCACACACACAACTAAATGGGAGGCAAAAAAACATTTTCTTATTTTCGTGAGAGTAGAAGCAGCTACAAATGTCCACATCAAATGGCCTGACACACAGCAGGAGACATGTGCATCTAAATATACTTTTATTAACTACTATGTTGTCCCTGTGGCAGGACGTGGTGTCACACAGCAAAAAGATGAAGAGCAAAAAGAATAAAATGAACAAAGAGGATTTGGTCGTGAAGGAAAAACAGGGCATCAAGGGCCTGAGCAAAGAAAAGAGGAAGAAACTAGAAGCCTATCAGCATCTCTTCTACCTTCTTCAAGTGAGTTACAAACTTTATTTTGTTTACAGACTATCTGAAGCCAGAAACAATTCAACAGTTTTACTGAATATCAGCCTGGCTGTGATCATCTGGGCCTTACTAATTTTGCCAAATGAAAGATGTTTCTGGGACAACATTGTTGACCCTGGGACAACATTCCAATAAATCAGATTTGAGGGATAAGTTTACAGTTACTATGAAGTTTAGGCATATAACCTAGGTTAGGTACTTCTACACCATTTGTGTTCACCTATCATCTCCCTCTAATTTTAGGGATAAGTTGGGGTTAGAGTTTGGTGTAGGTATAAGGTTTTTCTACAGAAATGTTGTTCCAGGGCCCACAAACTGTGTTGCATCATACCACATTACAAAAGACTATGAAATTTGTTATAATTTACAGTAAGCAATTATTGAAGCTGTCAATTCTTTCAGTTTTGGTGTAATATATGAGATTTTGTCATTCGACAGACCAACCCGGTGTACCTGGCTAAGCTGATCTTCCAGATGCCCCAGAACAAATCCACTAAGTTCATGGACACTGTGATCTTCACTTTGTATAATTATGCCTCTAACCAGCGAGAAGAATACCTGCTGCTTAAGCTCTTTGAGTCAGCCCTGCGAGAAGAGATCAAGTAGGATCTAAAGAATATTTACTGTAACCTATACTAGCTTGGAAATACGTAACACTTTAAGTTTGTAATGCTAAAGTAGTAGCAAACCTATAGTCTTTTGGTGAGAATTGATCTATAATACAGTTGCTTTTTGTTGTTTGCTAATTATGAAATTAGTTTTTGCACATTATATATATGTACAAAAAACTATGAAAATAACCTTAGAAGCCAACATGATTGTAAATCACAAACAGTATAATACATTGCAAATATCTGATGTCACCTTTCTGGCAGGTCTAAGGTGGATCATATCCAGGAAATAGTGACAGGGAACCCTACAGTCATTAAGATGGTATTGAGTTTTTATCGTGGTGCTCGTGGGCAGAACGCCCTCAGGCAGCTGCTAGGTCCTGTGGTTAAAGAAATCATCGAGGACAAGAACCTAGGCATCAACACAAACCCTGTAGACATCTACAAGGCTTGGGTTAATCAGCTGGAGACAGCTTCAGGAGAGGCCAGGTTCATATAAACACTCACCCACTAAAATAACGGCCTTGTATGTGTGTAAACTAAACCAACCCACCTATAAACATGTGATTGATGTTTGCTTATCCTTCACAAATTTTCCATACAATGTCTCACTTTGTTTACAATAAACTCTCTAATCCATTTGCTCCCATTTATGTTAATATTTTTACAATACAAATATTATTACAATATCAAGTACATTACTAGTGTTATAAATTTTCTTTTTTGCATTGTTTTGAATTTATTTTTACTATTAAACATTGCCAGTAAGCTACCGTATGAGGTCACACCAGAGCAGGCTCTGTCGCACGAAGAAGTGAGGGCCAAACTGGAATCCTCCAATCAGATGTTGCGTACAGTCACAGATAAAGTGCTCGCTTCTATCATGTCATCCCTGGACACCATCCCGTAAGCCCAGAAGTTACCCTCAACCTTTTACTGTCCCCTAAACCCTAAACTGTCTTTTAAACTGTTGATGCTAATTCTTTTTGTTCATTTATATTGTGGAATAGTCCTGTTTTCAGCATGCTTTATGGTGTCATTGTGCACAAGAGGGCAGCACAGTTGTTTTGTAAATGCACTGAACAAGATGAATCAGAAACACTTTTTTCCTCAAAACATTGTCAGTCGAGTTTTCCTTTTCCTCATTTATTGCTAACCTCTCATTATTTTAAAATATAGACAAATTTGTTATTGTTTATTTAAACCGTTTGATAGTTGATTTTTGCTTTGCATCATTTCACTCCTGTTTAATGTTTTGCTTGCAGTTATGGCATGAGATATATTGCTAAAGTTCTAAAGGACACGCTTCATGAGAAATTCCCTGATGCCACAGAAGATGAATTATTGAAGGTCAGATGTTGAAAATTTCGGTGCATCCATACAAATGTTTCTTCTAAAACACTGTGCAAAGTTTCATAGTTGATAGGTTGCTAAAGGGCTTGAAATCATAGCTAAGATTAAGCAAATCATTTTAAACAAGCATTAAATTATACATTACGTAATGCAATACATTTAGATTATCTTAATTTTAAACATTGCTTTTAATCTTGAGTGTATTGTGTTCTGGGGTGGGGTTAACAGTTTTAGGAGCGAAAAGCCCTATAGTGTCAACATCTCAGAACTTACAATGTACAATGTTCCAGTTTCTTCACATCAAATAAGTGCTGAATCCTTTTCCAACAGATTGTAGGAACTCTGCTCTATTACCGTTACATGAACCCTGCTATTGTGGCTCCAGATGGCTTTGACATCATTGACATGACCGCTGGAGGACAGGTGCACTCAGAGCAGAGGAGGAACCTGGCCTCAGTGGCTAAGATGCTGCAGCATGCTGCTGCCAACAAGCTGTTTCAGGATGAGAGCGACCACCTCACCCCCATGAACAGTTACATCTCCCAGACCTACCAAAGGTTCAGGTGAGGTTAACAGAACACCCAGTTCATCTGAAGTTTAGTTTGTGCCAGACAATTGAGAAGAAGAACCCTTGTTATTACTCTTGTCTTAGTGGAATAAAACCACTGAATTACAAAGACAAAATATGTAAAATGCTATTTTTATTTGTCATACAAGTCAAAAACATTAAACATGTTTTTCAAACTCCCATTGGCCAAAACAGTTGACATTTAAAATCTGTCAACTTCAGCAAGATCTTATATTCCAAGAGCTGTTCCAATATATCACCCCAATACAGTAATCTGTAATTTCCCAAACAGCATCAGGATATGCATGATTCAAACCAAAAATTCATTTCTATGAAATCTGATGAGTAGAAGAAAAGTTGAGGTTGTGGTATCAGAACAGGCTTGGGATATATGGAAATCAAGGTGAAAGGTGAGGAAGTGTTTTTGTGTGAAAGCAAAACATCAGCAGTGAGGAGGTGCATGTCGCCATTTCGAACACATGAGTATGTGTGTATGTGGAATGGGGGGATGGGGTTGGGAATGCTGACTGACCTTACAGCCCATCGCTGTTGAGTCAGGCTTACTGGAAACTCTCTGCTGTTTTCTTTTCCTCTCTCAATTCTCAGCAACTCTGGGCCACTGACACATGATGATAGACCTGACAGTTCACACTTTGTTGCAGCTGCAAACCTTCACTCAAATAGACACTTGCATTATCCATTCATTCAGTAATGCCTTTGATTAAAATATTTCTCATTTTTAACTTTCTTATTTATTTGTGTGTTGTTTTTGTTGTTCAGGGGCTTTTTCCAGTCAGCTTGTGATGTTCCAGCTCCAGAAGAGAAGTTTAATGTGGACGAATATTCTGACATGGTGACACTCAGCAAGCCTGTCATCTACATTTCCATTGAGGAGATTATCAACACACACTCTGTAAGACGTGCAATATAACTGACCAAGAATACAAGCGAATTTAGTTTTTTTTTTTCTTTTTGTAAGCAAGAGGTGGGAATTACTGTTGTGAGCTCATCATTGTGGACGTGTCCTTTTCTTTTCCTTGAGCTGTTCAGATGTTTAATATGAGAGATTATTCAGACATTTCAAACGTTTTTTAGTGATTATTGTGAACACTTGATCTGGAATATGGAGTATTCGTTTTTTTAGCTCTGCAACTCATTATGATTAAGTTTTATTACCTATATTTGAGTCACTTGACAGAAAAGACTTGCTGTGAGGAGCAGCTTAACTTGCTCCATATGTGGAAGTGACATCATTGACTTGTAATGGACACAGGTTGCCTGCTTTCCCTACCCTCCATAACTCAGTCTCCGTGTTCCCTCTTTAGGAAAAACAGACTCATTTCTCTACATTTATCATTGTGCAACATGTATCTCTAACAGCTGTTTCTTCATTGTAGCTGTGAAGCTGTAATATACACTTATTTATTAACTTATTTTGGAGCTGTATGTGAACAAATACAATTTCTCTTTTTTCCTTCCTTCCAATGATGTTGTTGGCAGTAATTCTGTTCAATCTTCCAAATTTTACCAAATGTATATTTAGTGCGTAGGACAATTTCATGGATTATACACATAAAAAAATAATATCTACCTATGTTAACTCAGTATTAATTATCAACTTATATTTGTCAATATTACTCAATATTAAATGATCATATTACTTACTATATATATATATGGAGTACATCTAAACACTGTGTAAATACATGTAAAAACAATACTTAAATGCAGTATTGTTTCTCATAGCTGGTGTTGGAACATAAGGAAGCCATTGCTCCAGATCCCAACGACCTTCTGCATGAACTTCTGAAGGATCTGGGGGAAGTTCCTGATGTTGAGTCACTACTGGGTAAAATTAAAACACATGCAAAACCACATAAACCTTATACATTTATTCTAGAGGAAAGTGCTTCTTTGCTAGGCACACACTGAATGCGAAGTGTGTACTGACACACAGGTGAAGGAGCTGTGGATCCAAATGACCCCAGCAAAGAGAACTTACAGAGCCAGCTGGCCAAAACCGAGATCTCCCTCACCCTCACCAACAAGTTTGAGCTGCTGGATGGAGATGACAAAGACATGAAAGGACTGATGGTGAAGTAAGTGAGATTATCTTCATAAAACTGCAAAGATATGAAATCACACTACATTACTAGATATATACCTAGTAAACACAGTACCAGTGCCTTTAAAAGAAACAAAAAATGGCCGAAAAATTATCATCATCTGCAGCATCACTAAAAACCTGAACAAAATGAGTTTGACATCATAAAGTAGATATGACCCGAACTTAAAATGTGTGACTTTTGACCAAACACAGGCATCACACTGGTATACAAAACTTTTTTATTTTATTAAATGATTAACTTTTAATAACAACCATATTTTCCACCTCCTACACATATGTGTAGTGAAATGTTTCACATATAAATATCTCACTGCCCACAATGAGCATCTCTTCACTGCCCTCATTTCCTTTCTCCTATCTCTGATAAACCATGGGAGGAAGTGGTTTGTGTACTTGTGCTATCATATCCAGTGTTAAAATGGGCCTCTTTTGAGTTTTGTGGAAAAAGCATTGTTGACCAGGCCAGGGATTAAGACAAACAATCATTGTACTTGAAATGTTCAGTAATACTAGTCAGAAACATTTGTGGACCATATTTTGCTGGCCAGTGTTGTCCATCCATTTAACTCATGTTAACTTGTCCTGGGCTCTTGCAATAATGTGTTTTTAGGCCAGTAGTATGCTTGTCTCTGGGGAGGAAGCAGGAAGAGTGACCCGGCTCTATTCATCAGCTTAGGCCAAAGTTTCTGACGTCAGAGCCTGTCGTTTGTGGGTTTGAGCTCCGCTCCATTTCCACTAAAAACACAGTATCTGTGAAGTCCCTGTGACCCAGACATGTACTGTCTTCTGTTTACAGACCATATAAACACATTACTGCATGTTACTAAATCAGCCTTTGTCTGTACAGTACACTTCATCCTAAATGTATGGGTTATGGAACACATCCTAAATTCCCTACAGGCACTTGAACTATACTCAGTCTTCTTTAGGTTAAAAAATGTCAAGGAGTGTCTCTCAATCATCTTATCAGAGAGCACACATGACCCCAAATCCAGTCAGTGGTCATTTTTAACCAGGCCCAAAGATGTCAATGTGAATACTGCTGTTAAGGAAGTCCCCTCTGCTATGTAACCAACATATTGCATATTAAATCTCTACTGTGAATTAGTGGAGCTGCAATGCCTGTGAAATTTACTTATGACTTTCTCTGCTGGACAATGGCAGCCCGTATCGTACCAGATGAGACAACGAAGAACATGCTGAGACATTTTGATAAGCCTGACAAACACTTCCTTCTCTTTGTTTGCCTGTCACTTTGTAGAACCAAGAAACTGATAGTGGATGTTGTGAGAATTCAGCTGGGGGAGACACTAACCAATATTCTAGAAACTCCAGCTTCTGCTGCACAGGTAGGAGAACGGGGAGAATGGCAGAATGTTCTTCAGTGATCATTTAAATTTCTGCAGATCAGGTACATTTTCTGTCTTCTGTTAGCTAGAGGAAAGAACATTTAAATAGCTGAACCCTTTTCTGATTGTACTATAGGAGGCAGAGCATGCTAAGCTAGTGGAGCGACAAGTGGTGCAGGATGCTCAGACTCCAGAGGGGTTAAAGAGCAGCCAGGCCATGCTAGAGGACCGACAGTTGCCTCTAGAGCAGAAGAAGAGGAAAATCCTCAGGAACCTAAGAACGCTGGAACAGGCTGGTCTGGTCAACTCAAAACACAAGTACCAGGAAGTCATCAACGACATCTCCAAGGTCAGAAGGTCCTTAATGACTTTAATCAAGGGTAGAGGAACAACTTGTAAAGAGATGTGAGACACATTAAAGATTTTTTTTTAACTCTATAAATCTATACATTTCCATAGTTCTTCAATTTCTTTGGTTCTTAAACGCCTTTTTTTTTTTTTAAAGTACTCATCTATAAGACAAATGTAGACATTTCTATAACTTAAAATGATTGCTATGTTGTCGACTGTCATTGCAGGGAATCTCTAAGGCTTCTAGGCTCCTAGCCAAGTTTCTGTAATGCCATGATCCTGTCCTGCTTTCTTTAGGACTGCAAAATACCATAATCAGCTTTAACCAGGCTTAGGCTGTTGATGTTTGATGTGAATGTAAAAATTAAGTATGCAGCACTTGTGTTGTAGGACATTCGATACCAGAGGCGTTACAGGCAAAGAAGGAAAGCAGAGTTAGTCAAATTGCAGCAGACTCTGAATGCGTTGAACTCCAAGGCGGCTTTCTACCAGGAACAGATCAACTATTATGACACATACATCAAAACCTGCCTGGATAACCTCAACAGAAAGTGAGTGGTGATATGTTAACATTTGAGTGATTCTCATTTTGAGCTCTGCATGCTCACTATATGTTAATGAAGTATAACAATAGCTTGAGGTGCGCATGGCATGCGTACTGGTGCGGAAATTGGGATGTGGTCACTGTCATTACTTACAGGACGTAAAATATTGCACTGACGCTAATGTTGTGACAGGAACTCACGGAGGTCCATTAAACTGGACAAAAAGGAGGAAGAGAAGGGCAGCAAGAAGTCCAAGGTCCAATCTCTGAAGTACACAGCTGCTAAATTGCACGAGAAAGGAATCGTTTTGGAGATTGAAGGCCTACAGACCAATCAGTATGATCTTATTTATTGTACTTTATTGTAATTGTACTAATAAATATCAACTCTTCATTGTGTCATAATCATCAAGCACAGAATTTACAAACCAACAGCAAGGACTTGTAACTAGGACTTATTGCACAATATGCTCTTTGGAGAATAACTAATGATAAAAGAATAACTGCGTCAACAGTTTTTTTGTGACATTACAGGTTGAGAAGTTCATAATGAGGAGTTAACCATCCTGTTTTGGTATTTTTTATTTAGACCAAAGGAGAGTAAAGGGAAGGCCAATCATTTATTTTTTTGAAAAGGAAATAGTCCACTAGTGCTGTCTTTCAGTGCTAAGTGATACAGTCATTTAGTTTGTCGAGTAAATTCAGGAATTTATCATGTTTACAATACTTTATAGTGAGTCTCGTACAGTATTATTAGTCATTTTATAACACTGTAACCATTTGCACTTGAATTTGTCTAAAGCTCCAGCTATTTAAAGCAGTACTTTATTCTGTGTTTTGTATGTTCCAGGTTAAAAAATGTCATGTTTGACATTTCTCCTTGTGAGGAAGTGGGTGACTTTGAGATAAAAGCCAAGTTTATGGGCGTTGAGATGGAGAAGGTTCAGCTGCATTTCCAGGTTGGATCTCGTGCACAAAAGCACATTTTCTTCTCATAGGCATCCAGTGTATTATTTATATAGTATAGTATTACAATTTACAATTGCATATTTTGGACACGCAAAATAAAGCTGTTTTCTATGTATTGTGTTCTGTATCATCAGGACCTGTTGCAGCTTCAGTATGAGGGAGTAGCTGTCATGAAAATGTTCGACAAGGCCAAAGTCAATGTCAATCTTCTGATCTTCCTTTTGAACAAAAAATTCTATGGAAAATGAAAAACCCTGGTGAAGTTTTAAGAGTTTAATTACAGATTTTAACTAGCTATAGTCTCTTTATTTTTACAAATTGCAAAACAAATGAAATGTGCCTTTGGTTTTATGCTATTCTTGTAATTTCTCTAAGCTTTCAGGGCATTTGTGCAACTGTTTTTAAAGGTCTTCGGTATTTAATGAACTATAAAATGGAGTCACCACTGTATGAAATGATGTCAAGCTGTACATAAAAAGCTTATATATGATTCCAACCTACTGATACATTGAAAGTAAATTTAATCAAACCACAATTAAAACAAGTTCGCCACACTTTTAATGATGACTGGAATTACTTTTTCAAAGATTGTGTATGGATTATATTTTTAAATACAAGTATAATTAACATTTTTTTATGGCATGATATATTAAAAGCTGCATCATTTTAAGATGTTCTAAAAATGAGGGAAAAGATAAAATGACTTTTATAATGCACTACTGCCATAAGGCTGTTATCTATGATGTACTGGGAGACTTTTGATAGATATGAATTGAAATAGTGCCTTCCATTTCTAAATGCCCAGTTGTGCCTCTTTTAAGATGTTTTAAAGGACATTCCTAAAAACAGATCCAACATTGTATTTTACTGGTAAAATGGATTAATGTTATTGATTTAAAAATAAATGTTTTGAAAATATAAACATACAAGAATATATAGATACTGTGTGTGTGTTTATTTTTTACACAAGGAAGATTACAGTTACTTGTCCTGTGAAGTCACAAAGGATAACCTACAGTACTAGAAAACAACTACATAAACATTTTTCTCCAGCAGTGGTTAAGGAACATTTAAGTTAGTAATTAAAACAGTAATAAAATAAAAAGTATTAACTGAAAGCAGGTTTTAAGATAAAAAAAGTAAAAAATAGTAAAAACTACGACTCCAGTATCATATTGTGTTAGCTGTTAGATGAAAACTAATATATCATTTTACATTTTTATGTAACATTTGCATTTTTGTAATCAAGACCTGTGTCTACAATATAGCATATAATATTTATATACCTTTAGAATTAACCCCACCGTAAGAAACATTAACTAGAGTTAAAATGTGTTAAACTCTATATTCTATTCTGATTCTATAGCCTGTTGCGCTCCATGAGTGGGCGTTAACATCCAAACCACAGCGAGAGCAAGTCCCATCCTTCCCAAAGTCTCGCCCGCATAGGCAAGAATTGATGTCGAGCTATTTGCACCTATAAGTACAAGTGAGAAAGTAATTGTGAGAAAGTCTTTGCGTGTTTTTGGTTCTTAAACGGCTTTGAATTATTTCTGAGAGCCACTGTTATATTACGACATGAGGATGTGGATTGTGGTTTTGATGGGACTGCTTGCACTGGAGACCTCCGCGTCTGTGCTGCCGAATAACGGTAAGCAACTATCGCTTCTACTGAGGCGGAAATATAATTAACATAACAAAACTTCTAACTTTTAATCGTGTAATCTTTTCAAATCACCCAGGAATTTCATTGTGTTAAAATAAACATCTAAAAAAGTTACCATACGATAATGGTTACATTCTATTTGTTACATTCAAGCAAGGTTTACCTAAAGATAAAC
>JAZGTK010008050.1:0-18706 GCA_036877625.1 Ambastaia sidthimunki
AAGTGTTTACAGACAGTATCCTCTGTTCTCCGCTTGTAACTGGAGGCAAAAACACTGCAAACTTAGATGCATGTGTTCTGTTTTTGGAGCCTGGTCATCTGAATTTTCTAGATCTGACCCGGTCTTGAATTGATGTGGTAAAACTAATGACATTACCTGTCTTTATAATGGCTTCAGAAGCTAAAATTTGCAATAATAGTAAGTAAACGCTTGAGATATTTAGCCAATCACAACGCACTGTATTAGCTGGCTTTTCGGAGGGATGGGCTTTGTAGAAATCCACACATTTTACGAAACTTAAACCATGTTAACATTCTATAACACCCAATACACAAAATAATGATTCTTGAAAATAGCATAATATGACCCCTTTAATAATGAGTTCTGTTTCATATTAAGGCTGGTACAGTATAAAAACAGCAATAATTTTGTACGCTTTTAAATAATGATGATTGTCTCTTTTTAGCATCAACAGCTGTTCAGCAAGTAAACCAGGCTATTGATGCTCATGATGAGAAAAGCTTACTGACCAGCCTTAGGTTACCTGCTCTCAGTCTTGTGGGAGTCTCTGACGTCAATGCCTGCTGTTACCTGGAGCACTTCACATCATACAGGGAGCATAAAGTTAAGGTACTGCAGCTGTCTGTACTTAGCCATAGACATACGCCAGGTGAGATGCGTTTAGTTTCAGTTTGATAAGCACATGTATGACATTTGTGTGCAGGATGTTGGTGCCAGTGCTCAGCTGGAGAGGGAGGAGATTCAGAGGGTCATCACTTCCTGTAACGATTTTGCGGAGGCCGAGAAACGCAGTATGTTGCGTACAAACAGGCACTCTTTGCCTGAGAATGTATTTTTATGAAGTATTGTGTAGATCTTTTGTAGTTACGAAGGTGCCATATCAGTATTATGATAGTATCATTTTAATAGTATTAATTTTGAAAAAATTACATTAAAAAAGAAAACATTCTACCACTAAAAATAAAAAAAAAGAAAATCTTTATATTTTGCAATCTTGTTTAATTTAATACAACAATGTCATGACAAAATACATTATAAACATAACAATTTGAGTGAAAGTCTTTACTGAAAAATTGGCATGAATTTTACAGTTTCCTAATATTCTGCATGTGCCCCTTTTGCTTTAACGTCAGCGTACTGGAGCTGGCATGAACTTACATTTCTTACGTTTGATAATTACCAAAAATAGTGTAAAACCTTAAAATGTATTTTTCATTTTACCTCATAACTTGTCTTTTATTTTACAATTACTAAAAGTTATTTCTATAGTGCTTTCAACAGCTTTGCGTTGTTATACATAGATTGTCTTTTATTGCTATGTCCAAATATTGTTTTGTTAGAATCACTTTTAAGCTATTAGCAGTAGTAATTTACTGTATATTATGCATTCAGTGTAATTGTTGTTCTGTTTGTCTGATGTTGCTCTCGATGGTCACAGAGCAGGAGGCCGTCACTGCGATCAATGCAGCCATTCGACGAGGCATTCCAGAAGAGACAGTGGAGCAGCTCCTTAATCCAGAGGCCCAGTTACCCATTGTTTACCACACTGCTGCTAACCTGTACCAAGCTGAACTCTTTAGTCTGCAAATCGGCTCCCAGGTCAGTTGTCTTACTGTCTATCTCTTTGTACACACATACTGACTGACGTCACAGTGTCATTGTACAGCTGAACACTAGTTGTTGTTTCTTACTCCAAGACATTATCTCATTAGGAGGTGGAGCACATTGGCTCCACTGATCTGGAAGTGACTCCCAGTGGGAGTGCAAACATTGTGTGAAAATCCCTTTACCTTTTAACGAAGTAAACAGCTTTATTCTTGAAAATGTTAGCTTTAACAATATTGCCAGTACCAAAGTACTAAAATAGACAGAAGGTAAATAGGGTACAGTAAATAAAGAAACCTACGAAATGCCTCAGGCTGTGACATATATACAGTATATATATATACACACACATAAATGGTACAGGTACATGAAAAATATAGTCAGTTATGAGAGCAATAGGTCACCCATTAGAGTAATAGAAAATTATCATGGTGGTGCTGCCCACTGTATAATGCTAGTCATCTTTTTCACATATGCACAGAACAAGGCCGGTCTCACTCATGAGGAGCTGGTTGTGGCTGTGGAGATGCTGTCTGCTGTGTCTGTGTTAAATGAGGTTTTGGACACTAAAGACTGTGTGGCTGTAATCGAACAGCTCAGCGACTCTCCACTAGGCTTTAGTAACCTGGATGCTGATAACATGCAAAGGTAACAGTGATGCTTTACGGGGATAAAGACACCCGTGAAACACTGATAAAGCACAGATGTTAAAATGATACCGATCGTGTGGCTGTAATGGTTTTGCTGTACTCAGATATGCAGACACACTGATTGGTCTCAGGGCAGAGTCCATTGCTCAGGGACAAGAGTTCCTCACCTGGAATGATGTTCAGAAATGCATCGATACTGTCAACATCCGGGTTCATGAGGAACATGAGCGTAAGAGTCACCCAAACATGTTATTGTTTGTTAAAACAATAAAAAAATTAATACAACTTTTATTTTTTTTATGATTATTATTTTATTTAATTATACATGGAGTCTTTAGCAATTGTACTATTTGTAGTTTTACAACATATACACGTATATACATACTTTTAAGGATAAGGAGTCAATGTGGTTATATTTAGCACTGCTAATAAAATAATCAGTCTCGTGATTAGTTAATGTGGTTAGTCTTAAACAGCATTAACACATTTTTATCCACTTTATAAATAATGTAGTGATATATTTGTCTGCTGCTATGTTTGCTGTAGGAGTCATTGCTATAGCTGAGATCAACGAGGCCTTAAGTTCTGGAGATCCAGAGAAGACACTTGCCGCACTGCTCCTCCCTACAGCTAAACTAAAAGGAGTCTGCCCAGTTACAGCCAAACACTATCATGATCTACTGCTGCACACCAAAGACCTCATCTGCAAGGTAAACATATAATAACAATGTGCTAAACTAATGAAACATCTAGTAGGCCACATGTTTTTGGATTATAAACTGTATAGATTGTAGTTTTTTGTATGTGGAGCTTTATCTAATAAACATTATTTGATCTGATCTGTATAAACTGTAAATTGCTAAACTTTAAATTGCTAAAACCAGACTTATGCTTTCTTAAATTCATTAACTTTTAGTTTTGGTTTTGTTTTACCAGCTTGATTGTACAGAGCTTTTTAAATTGTTTCACGTATGCACAGTACAATATAAATAGGCTATACTAAAGAACAAAGGGGGAAGTATTTAGTTCAACCACAACATCCTCAATCCATACTTTAACCGTTTTAGATAAGGAAGTGCTACTGCAAAGTTCACAGCAAAAACATCCTGCTATTCAGAAACCCCCAGATCTCAGATAATGGATGAAGGCTTCAGAACTCTTGAGTTAAAGGATCTAAACTTGGGCTGGGAAGTTGAAGTTTTTGTTAGGACATAAGAGAGGAAGGGGTCCAGACAGCTGTGGAAGGAACATAGACACACTGCTACTCTGTAGTAATGATACAATTCTTCTTGGTCATGTGTGTACAGCATCACATAGTGTACAAAATAAATTACGCTACTTGGGGTAAAACACACTAAGAAGATCCCAAACACTAGTGTGCTTGCCTTGACGTACTGTTTCCAGTCAAAGCTGGAACGATTCAGATGGTAAATGATGGATCCATAAGCAAAAGTGATGACCAGTGATGGTAGAATGAAGCCCAGACAGATCAGGCCCAGTCTGTATGGAATCAGAACTCTGTAAGATTGTTCTGCATAGGGCTGGATATCATGGCACGTTATGGTCTCCTGCCCAAAAACTTGGTAGGTCTGTTCAACCAGGAACTCTGGAATCATAACAACAGCAAAAATCACCCAAATGGTTAAGCTGGCCCAGATAGCGCAGTATCTTCTTGAAAGTCCCCTGTACATGAATGGATGAACCACTGCAAAGTAGCGCATCACACTAATGCACATATGGGCATGTATGGAGCAGTAAATGTTTCCATAAAAGCAAGCAGTCACTAGCTTGCAGGTGAGCTCTCCAAAGATCCAGTCATTGTTATTGAGGTGATAGTGGACTCTGAGCGTGAGAGAAACTAGCAGGAGAAGATCAGAAACTGCTAGGCTGAAATACAGGATGCTACCGGAAAGTTTACTTTTTCCACTGAGGCAAGCCAGTACAAACAAATTGGAGGGAATCCCAATAAGAATTGCCAAAACATAGAAAAATGGGATGATCCTGGTGCTTAGAATTCCAGTGGCATGGTTGAAGATGTTTTCACTTACATTTAGTTGGCATATAGATGAGTTGAGGGACTGTGTAGCATTACAAACTTTTCTTCCAGTAAATGTCTTTGGCTGAAATTTTGGGTTTAAGTCATAGCTTCCTGGTGATCCTGACACAAAGACACAAATTTAAGTAATTATGTTTCAAACTTATGATTATAATAAATCATTTAAATACACATTTAAATAATTACATTACCTTGAAACTGAAAATTTTATAGACTTTGACAAACCAACAAACATGATGGCTTTAACTTAATATTAAACAAGTCAGAATCAGTTTGTTAGTGTCTGGTCAAATAATGATTTTGATCTTCTTTGATAGGGTTGCAGTCAAGCAGATTTAAAAAGTTTTTGATTGTGGCATTTAGTGGTCAAATATCAGCATTTATTAATCAATGTGATTACCCTGTCTGATTTTATTTTGCGGAAATTACTGGCTGTCTGATTATGCCTTGCATATATTATGTAACTTCATTACCTCTAATAAAAAAAATACAATTAAAAAATATCTTGAAAACGTTGTTGAAATGACATTAAAACAGTGGACTGCAATGGACCATGGTGCAGAAGTTGGTTTCAGTTTCTAATTATAGGCACAGATGGTCTAAATTATTGTCACATGAAAAACAGTAATGTAAGAGTATGAGACCGTACAAGCATGAAGCAGTATGTGTTTGTAGAATTAATTAAAATAGTCTATTTACACTTATAATGTGTGCATTTTTGTCAGATGTCTTTTTAAACTGATAGCAAATAAGCTGCTGGGTCAGGCCTAAGATTTAAAGTGTCAAGTTAACAGTAAATTCAAAAGTCAAAGTAAGCCACCACAAATTCTTAGTAATTCTTACAGACTTCTTTGTAATTATTAGTAATTCTTCTTCTTATTTCTCCATTGAAAGCAGCTTTTGATCTTTGTATAACTTTAGTTAACTTACCGGAATCTTGGAATGAGTCCTCAAACATTAATGATAATAACAGCACCACAAACACTCTCTGCATGCTGAACAAAGGTTTATCCAGGAAATATTTACACAGCTTCTTTTTTCGCTAAACTAACCTTGACCTATAAGTATCTTTTATGAAGATAACTCATCTTTCTAGACAATCTTTCAGCCAAAAAGACGTTTAGTAGGTTCTGGTTCCAAGAAAGTTTCTGAAGATCCGTAAGCTCTTCAAGGATGTAGTGTGTTTGTGTGCTGGTTTCCTCTCAATGACTTTGGGAGTCTGGATTCAAATTGCTCTGTTCTCATGTGTTTGGCATCTCAGGAAGTACTGCATGACGTGAGACTTCCGCTGAATGATTCAGATTCACAGACCAACATTTTCAAGTAGTTTTGCACTGTTAATAATGCTGGTAATAAAAAGCTTAGATTTAGTTTTTAGTTTCTTAGATTTAGATTTAGTAGACTTTAGTTTTTTGAAAGCTGTCCTCTGCTAGTAGCTCAACTCTTTTAATAGAAAAATCAGTCCGACTAAATGCAATCATACAAGTATTTTTGTGCTCCTGTTATTATACAAGTTCTCCTATTAGTTTTTTCCTGCTTGCTTGTGGAGAAGCAGATTTTTATGAGTCCTTAGTACTTTTCACACAGCCTGCACCAGTTAATAGTATATTTTTTCTGCTAATGTTAGCTTCTTTCTTTTCTTTGTTTTGAATTAATTATGAATGGAGTCTTCAGCATGTCACACAAATATTATGCATAGCACAAAATATTTTAAGTCTTCTGCTCTGTTTAAAACTTCATTCAGGTCTGGCCCCTTGAACTAATGGAAACGGTACTTATTGTACAAAATGTCATTGGCAACAAATACTGTGGTTTTATGTGTCTGTGTGAAATGCTTGATTTTCACAGCTGTATTTCTTGATACATCTCTTAATTTATTCAGATGCTGTTTATGGCAGAACAATACTATGAAAATGCTACGAATGCTATGAAAATTTCGCCATTTCACAAACAACACATTCCCCTAAAAGAAACATCCTGTTTAGCCAGTCGTAGTTAATATAGTCCTGTTAACACTGTAGTACCTTATATTATAGCACCTTTAAGTAAATAACTGTATATTGCTGTAATGTTCCCTAATTTATTGGTCTGTAAGTAGCATATCATTTGCTTGCTCTATTTCAGTGTGAACTTGTTTAAATAATTTAAGTGTGTGACTCAGGACTGTGTGTTGTGTTGTGTTGTGTTGTGTTGAAACAGAGCTCAGGAGATGAATATGCTGTACTGTGGCTGGACCAGATCCAAGATGCAGTGTTTACTGCTAACCAGAACCAAGAGGAGGCAATGAAGTGTAAGACTGATGCTAACCAAACATTATGTACATTATCTGCCTGAAAGATTAATTGTTCAGTTGTTATTTAATTAAATGTCATTTGTTGAATTGTAACAGTTAAATTGTCTGTATTATTTCAGTGGCTGAAGCAATAGCAGAAATTAACAGGGCAATATCTGAAGGAGATCCTAAGGCTACACTGGCTGCTCTGCAGTGTCCTGATGCTGGTCTCAGAGCAGTGCTGTCTGAATGTGCTCATATCTACCAGAGCCAGCTGTCTCAGCTGCAGACTGCTCAAATAGAACAAGGTACACACTGTAGGACCTAACTTAAATTTGAGCCTTTGTTATGTATTCAACATTACCAGTTATTAATTACCTAAATGTCCATTAACAGAAAGTTAGAAAGTTGTTTTGTGGAAAGATCTGCTGAGGTCAGTATGGTAAATATATTGTAAATGAAAGTGCTACAATCTTTGTTTGTCAATGTTGTTTTCTGTAGGGTCCAGTGGCAATTTATGGGTAAAACACAAGATTAAAGATAAATATGATTATTTCTATGACATTGAAACCAAAGAAGGGACATGGGTGAAGCCAGATAATTTTGTTCATGACAGTTCACAGCTCACCAAAGAAGATATCCAGGTATTTATTTTAAAATATGTTTAAATATTTAAAACACATGTAAAAGTTTGTAAGGTATATTAGTTGAGAAGTTATTTCAATTCATTAAAGTGGTTATTTTTCCTTTAACAAGAGTGTTGTAAGTAGCATAACAGCGGAGTATAACAGAGATCAACTCTGGCTGGCCAATGAGTTGCTCATCATACAGCTGCAGGCCCTGATTCGTGGGTACCTGGTGAGGCGGGCTTACAATAACAGACTGGAATACCTGCGAAACCAAGAGCCAAGTGTCATCAAACTGCAGGTGCTTACTATTTGTATATACACAAATACACTGTATGTACTGCACTGCATGTAGTATTTATCAAATGTTAGCACGTTATCACAAAAACGCTAGCGACTCCTCCTGCCTGGAAAAATAGCGTTAACAATCAATTGTGCTAATTGTGCAAATATAGACTAGTAATACAATTAACTGTAAGGGTTTCCTTGAGAGTTTTGGTTTTATTATTACAGGCATCCTGGAAGGGCTACAAACAGAGGAAGGCTTATAAAGACAGACTAAAAACGTTTCAGGACAGCATGGACACTGTAATTAAGGTAACAGCTCCACATTGATGGTCATTTGTTACTTTATTTCATCATATGATATTCATACATTTTTCTTGTTTTTTTTTTTAATCTGTAAGTATGAAACATTTGTGTCTTTGCAATTTAGTTACAGTCATTTGTAAAGATGTGGCGAACTAAACGAAAGTACACCAAAAGACTGCAGTACTTTAAAGATCACGTAAGTTACTATGCAAAAGCATTAATGAGTTTCTTTTCTTCTATATCAGGCATTTTTTAAAAACAATTTATTCCATTTATTTTGTTTAGGAGAAAGAAATAGTAAAGATTCAAGCTTTCCTCAAGGCCAATAAAGCCAGAGTTGACTACAGGACTTTGAGTGAGTAAATTGTTATATTTATTGTACTATTAATTGTATGATTTGATTTGTATAAATATTTGTGTTTGAATAGTTTTTAAATATGTTTAATTTGTTTGAAATATGTATTAGTTTGTAAATGAAACGTAATGTTTGTTTCTCAAATAGCTGGTTCTCAGCATCCCCCTCTTTCGGTGGTTCGTAATTTTGTACACTTGCTGGAGCAAAGCAGCCTCGATCTGCAGGAGGAACAGGAAGTGACACGGCTCAGAGAGGAAGTGGTCACCAAAATTCGAGCTAATCAGCAAATGGAAAAAGATCTAAATCTGATGGATATTAAAATTGGCCTGTTAGTAAAGAACAGGATTACACTACAGGTTAGATAATTTATCTGCAGTTTTTAAATATCTTGGTCTTTGAGTATGATAAATATAATTTAGATTAACATTTAATGTGAATACTTTGTATGTGTTGCCATAATTTAAGATGCACTGTAAAGCACACACACAACTAAATGGGAGGCAAAAAAACATTTTCTTATTTTCGTGAGAGTAGAAGCAGCTACAAATGTCCACATCAAATGGCCTGACACACAGCAGGAGACATGTGCATCTAAATATACTTTTATTAACTACTATGTTGTCCCTGTGGCAGGACGTGGTGTCACACAGCAAAAAGATGAAGAGCAAAAAGAATAAAATGAACAAAGAGGATTTGGTCGTGAAGGAAAAACAGGGCATCAAGGGCCTGAGCAAAGAAAAGAGGAAGAAACTAGAAGCCTATCAGCATCTCTTCTACCTTCTTCAAGTGAGTTACAAACTTTATTTTGTTTACAGACTATCTGAAGCCAGAAACAATTCAACAGTTTTACTGAATATCAGCCTGGCTGTGATCATCTGGGCCTTACTAATTTTGCCAAATGAAAGATGTTTCTGGGACAACATTGTTGACCCTGGGACAACATTCCAATAAATCAGATTTGAGGGATAAGTTTACAGTTACTATGAAGTTTAGGCATATAACCTAGGTTAGGTACTTCTACACCATTTGTGTTCACCTATCATCTCCCTCTAATTTTAGGGATAAGTTGGGGTTAGAGTTTGGTGTAGGTATAAGGTTTTTCTACAGAAATGTTGTTCCAGGGCCCACAAACTGTGTTGCATCATACCACATTACAAAAGACTATGAAATTTGTTATAATTTACAGTAAGCAATTATTGAAGCTGTCAATTCTTTCAGTTTTGGTGTAATATATGAGATTTTGTCATTCGACAGACCAACCCGGTGTACCTGGCTAAGCTGATCTTCCAGATGCCCCAGAACAAATCCACTAAGTTCATGGACACTGTGATCTTCACTTTGTATAATTATGCCTCTAACCAGCGAGAAGAATACCTGCTGCTTAAGCTCTTTGAGTCAGCCCTGCGAGAAGAGATCAAGTAGGATCTAAAGAATATTTACTGTAACCTATACTAGCTTGGAAATACGTAACACTTTAAGTTTGTAATGCTAAAGTAGTAGCAAACCTATAGTCTTTTGGTGAGAATTGATCTATAATACAGTTGCTTTTTGTTGTTTGCTAATTATGAAATTAGTTTTTGCACATTATATATATGTACAAAAAACTATGAAAATAACCTTAGAAGCCAACATGATTGTAAATCACAAACAGTATAATACATTGCAAATATCTGATGTCACCTTTCTGGCAGGTCTAAGGTGGATCATATCCAGGAAATAGTGACAGGGAACCCTACAGTCATTAAGATGGTATTGAGTTTTTATCGTGGTGCTCGTGGGCAGAACGCCCTCAGGCAGCTGCTAGGTCCTGTGGTTAAAGAAATCATCGAGGACAAGAACCTAGGCATCAACACAAACCCTGTAGACATCTACAAGGCTTGGGTTAATCAGCTGGAGACAGCTTCAGGAGAGGCCAGGTTCATATAAACACTCACCCACTAAAATAACGGCCTTGTATGTGTGTAAACTAAACCAACCCACCTATAAACATGTGATTGATGTTTGCTTATCCTTCACAAATTTTCCATACAATGTCTCACTTTGTTTACAATAAACTCTCTAATCCATTTGCTCCCATTTATGTTAATATTTTTACAATACAAATATTATTACAATATCAAGTACATTACTAGTGTTATAAATTTTCTTTTTTGCATTGTTTTGAATTTATTTTTACTATTAAACATTGCCAGTAAGCTACCGTATGAGGTCACACCAGAGCAGGCTCTGTCGCACGAAGAAGTGAGGGCCAAACTGGAATCCTCCAATCAGATGTTGCGTACAGTCACAGATAAAGTGCTCGCTTCTATCATGTCATCCCTGGACACCATCCCGTAAGCCCAGAAGTTACCCTCAACCTTTTACTGTCCCCTAAACCCTAAACTGTCTTTTAAACTGTTGATGCTAATTCTTTTTGTTCATTTATATTGTGGAATAGTCCTGTTTTCAGCATGCTTTATGGTGTCATTGTGCACAAGAGGGCAGCACAGTTGTTTTGTAAATGCACTGAACAAGATGAATCAGAAACACTTTTTTCCTCAAAACATTGTCAGTCGAGTTTTCCTTTTCCTCATTTATTGCTAACCTCTCATTATTTTAAAATATAGACAAATTTGTTATTGTTTATTTAAACCGTTTGATAGTTGATTTTTGCTTTGCATCATTTCACTCCTGTTTAATGTTTTGCTTGCAGTTATGGCATGAGATATATTGCTAAAGTTCTAAAGGACACGCTTCATGAGAAATTCCCTGATGCCACAGAAGATGAATTATTGAAGGTCAGATGTTGAAAATTTCGGTGCATCCATACAAATGTTTCTTCTAAAACACTGTGCAAAGTTTCATAGTTGATAGGTTGCTAAAGGGCTTGAAATCATAGCTAAGATTAAGCAAATCATTTTAAACAAGCATTAAATTATACATTACGTAATGCAATACATTTAGATTATCTTAATTTTAAACATTGCTTTTAATCTTGAGTGTATTGTGTTCTGGGGTGGGGTTAACAGTTTTAGGAGCGAAAAGCCCTATAGTGTCAACATCTCAGAACTTACAATGTACAATGTTCCAGTTTCTTCACATCAAATAAGTGCTGAATCCTTTTCCAACAGATTGTAGGAACTCTGCTCTATTACCGTTACATGAACCCTGCTATTGTGGCTCCAGATGGCTTTGACATCATTGACATGACCGCTGGAGGACAGGTGCACTCAGAGCAGAGGAGGAACCTGGCCTCAGTGGCTAAGATGCTGCAGCATGCTGCTGCCAACAAGCTGTTTCAGGATGAGAGCGACCACCTCACCCCCATGAACAGTTACATCTCCCAGACCTACCAAAGGTTCAGGTGAGGTTAACAGAACACCCAGTTCATCTGAAGTTTAGTTTGTGCCAGACAATTGAGAAGAAGAACCCTTGTTATTACTCTTGTCTTAGTGGAATAAAACCACTGAATTACAAAGACAAAATATGTAAAATGCTATTTTTATTTGTCATACAAGTCAAAAACATTAAACATGTTTTTCAAACTCCCATTGGCCAAAACAGTTGACATTTAAAATCTGTCAACTTCAGCAAGATCTTATATTCCAAGAGCTGTTCCAATATATCACCCCAATACAGTAATCTGTAATTTCCCAAACAGCATCAGGATATGCATGATTCAAACCAAAAATTCATTTCTATGAAATCTGATGAGTAGAAGAAAAGTTGAGGTTGTGGTATCAGAACAGGCTTGGGATATATGGAAATCAAGGTGAAAGGTGAGGAAGTGTTTTTGTGTGAAAGCAAAACATCAGCAGTGAGGAGGTGCATGTCGCCATTTCGAACACATGAGTATGTGTGTATGTGGAATGGGGGGATGGGGTTGGGAATGCTGACTGACCTTACAGCCCATCGCTGTTGAGTCAGGCTTACTGGAAACTCTCTGCTGTTTTCTTTTCCTCTCTCAATTCTCAGCAACTCTGGGCCACTGACACATGATGATAGACCTGACAGTTCACACTTTGTTGCAGCTGCAAACCTTCACTCAAATAGACACTTGCATTATCCATTCATTCAGTAATGCCTTTGATTAAAATATTTCTCATTTTTAACTTTCTTATTTATTTGTGTGTTGTTTTTGTTGTTCAGGGGCTTTTTCCAGTCAGCTTGTGATGTTCCAGCTCCAGAAGAGAAGTTTAATGTGGACGAATATTCTGACATGGTGACACTCAGCAAGCCTGTCATCTACATTTCCATTGAGGAGATTATCAACACACACTCTGTAAGACGTGCAATATAACTGACCAAGAATACAAGCGAATTTAGTTTTTTTTTTTCTTTTTGTAAGCAAGAGGTGGGAATTACTGTTGTGAGCTCATCATTGTGGACGTGTCCTTTTCTTTTCCTTGAGCTGTTCAGATGTTTAATATGAGAGATTATTCAGACATTTCAAACGTTTTTTAGTGATTATTGTGAACACTTGATCTGGAATATGGAGTATTCGTTTTTTTAGCTCTGCAACTCATTATGATTAAGTTTTATTACCTATATTTGAGTCACTTGACAGAAAAGACTTGCTGTGAGGAGCAGCTTAACTTGCTCCATATGTGGAAGTGACATCATTGACTTGTAATGGACACAGGTTGCCTGCTTTCCCTACCCTCCATAACTCAGTCTCCGTGTTCCCTCTTTAGGAAAAACAGACTCATTTCTCTACATTTATCATTGTGCAACATGTATCTCTAACAGCTGTTTCTTCATTGTAGCTGTGAAGCTGTAATATACACTTATTTATTAACTTATTTTGGAGCTGTATGTGAACAAATACAATTTCTCTTTTTTCCTTCCTTCCAATGATGTTGTTGGCAGTAATTCTGTTCAATCTTCCAAATTTTACCAAATGTATATTTAGTGCGTAGGACAATTTCATGGATTATACACATAAAAAAATAATATCTACCTATGTTAACTCAGTATTAATTATCAACTTATATTTGTCAATATTACTCAATATTAAATGATCATATTACTTACTATATATATATATGGAGTACATCTAAACACTGTGTAAATACATGTAAAAACAATACTTAAATGCAGTATTGTTTCTCATAGCTGGTGTTGGAACATAAGGAAGCCATTGCTCCAGATCCCAACGACCTTCTGCATGAACTTCTGAAGGATCTGGGGGAAGTTCCTGATGTTGAGTCACTACTGGGTAAAATTAAAACACATGCAAAACCACATAAACCTTATACATTTATTCTAGAGGAAAGTGCTTCTTTGCTAGGCACACACTGAATGCGAAGTGTGTACTGACACACAGGTGAAGGAGCTGTGGATCCAAATGACCCCAGCAAAGAGAACTTACAGAGCCAGCTGGCCAAAACCGAGATCTCCCTCACCCTCACCAACAAGTTTGAGCTGCTGGATGGAGATGACAAAGACATGAAAGGACTGATGGTGAAGTAAGTGAGATTATCTTCATAAAACTGCAAAGATATGAAATCACACTACATTACTAGATATATACCTAGTAAACACAGTACCAGTGCCTTTAAAAGAAACAAAAAATGGCCGAAAAATTATCATCATCTGCAGCATCACTAAAAACCTGAACAAAATGAGTTTGACATCATAAAGTAGATATGACCCGAACTTAAAATGTGTGACTTTTGACCAAACACAGGCATCACACTGGTATACAAAACTTTTTTATTTTATTAAATGATTAACTTTTAATAACAACCATATTTTCCACCTCCTACACATATGTGTAGTGAAATGTTTCACATATAAATATCTCACTGCCCACAATGAGCATCTCTTCACTGCCCTCATTTCCTTTCTCCTATCTCTGATAAACCATGGGAGGAAGTGGTTTGTGTACTTGTGCTATCATATCCAGTGTTAAAATGGGCCTCTTTTGAGTTTTGTGGAAAAAGCATTGTTGACCAGGCCAGGGATTAAGACAAACAATCATTGTACTTGAAATGTTCAGTAATACTAGTCAGAAACATTTGTGGACCATATTTTGCTGGCCAGTGTTGTCCATCCATTTAACTCATGTTAACTTGTCCTGGGCTCTTGCAATAATGTGTTTTTAGGCCAGTAGTATGCTTGTCTCTGGGGAGGAAGCAGGAAGAGTGACCCGGCTCTATTCATCAGCTTAGGCCAAAGTTTCTGACGTCAGAGCCTGTCGTTTGTGGGTTTGAGCTCCGCTCCATTTCCACTAAAAACACAGTATCTGTGAAGTCCCTGTGACCCAGACATGTACTGTCTTCTGTTTACAGACCATATAAACACATTACTGCATGTTACTAAATCAGCCTTTGTCTGTACAGTACACTTCATCCTAAATGTATGGGTTATGGAACACATCCTAAATTCCCTACAGGCACTTGAACTATACTCAGTCTTCTTTAGGTTAAAAAATGTCAAGGAGTGTCTCTCAATCATCTTATCAGAGAGCACACATGACCCCAAATCCAGTCAGTGGTCATTTTTAACCAGGCCCAAAGATGTCAATGTGAATACTGCTGTTAAGGAAGTCCCCTCTGCTATGTAACCAACATATTGCATATTAAATCTCTACTGTGAATTAGTGGAGCTGCAATGCCTGTGAAATTTACTTATGACTTTCTCTGCTGGACAATGGCAGCCCGTATCGTACCAGATGAGACAACGAAGAACATGCTGAGACATTTTGATAAGCCTGACAAACACTTCCTTCTCTTTGTTTGCCTGTCACTTTGTAGAACCAAGAAACTGATAGTGGATGTTGTGAGAATTCAGCTGGGGGAGACACTAACCAATATTCTAGAAACTCCAGCTTCTGCTGCACAGGTAGGAGAACGGGGAGAATGGCAGAATGTTCTTCAGTGATCATTTAAATTTCTGCAGATCAGGTACATTTTCTGTCTTCTGTTAGCTAGAGGAAAGAACATTTAAATAGCTGAACCCTTTTCTGATTGTACTATAGGAGGCAGAGCATGCTAAGCTAGTGGAGCGACAAGTGGTGCAGGATGCTCAGACTCCAGAGGGGTTAAAGAGCAGCCAGGCCATGCTAGAGGACCGACAGTTGCCTCTAGAGCAGAAGAAGAGGAAAATCCTCAGGAACCTAAGAACGCTGGAACAGGCTGGTCTGGTCAACTCAAAACACAAGTACCAGGAAGTCATCAACGACATCTCCAAGGTCAGAAGGTCCTTAATGACTTTAATCAAGGGTAGAGGAACAACTTGTAAAGAGATGTGAGACACATTAAAGATTTTTTTTTAACTCTATAAATCTATACATTTCCATAGTTCTTCAATTTCTTTGGTTCTTAAACGCCTTTTTTTTTTTTTAAAGTACTCATCTATAAGACAAATGTAGACATTTCTATAACTTAAAATGATTGCTATGTTGTCGACTGTCATTGCAGGGAATCTCTAAGGCTTCTAGGCTCCTAGCCAAGTTTCTGTAATGCCATGATCCTGTCCTGCTTTCTTTAGGACTGCAAAATACCATAATCAGCTTTAACCAGGCTTAGGCTGTTGATGTTTGATGTGAATGTAAAAATTAAGTATGCAGCACTTGTGTTGTAGGACATTCGATACCAGAGGCGTTACAGGCAAAGAAGGAAAGCAGAGTTAGTCAAATTGCAGCAGACTCTGAATGCGTTGAACTCCAAGGCGGCTTTCTACCAGGAACAGATCAACTATTATGACACATACATCAAAACCTGCCTGGATAACCTCAACAGAAAGTGAGTGGTGATATGTTAACATTTGAGTGATTCTCATTTTGAGCTCTGCATGCTCACTATATGTTAATGAAGTATAACAATAGCTTGAGGTGCGCATGGCATGCGTACTGGTGCGGAAATTGGGATGTGGTCACTGTCATTACTTACAGGACGTAAAATATTGCACTGACGCTAATGTTGTGACAGGAACTCACGGAGGTCCATTAAACTGGACAAAAAGGAGGAAGAGAAGGGCAGCAAGAAGTCCAAGGTCCAATCTCTGAAGTACACAGCTGCTAAATTGCACGAGAAAGGAATCGTTTTGGAGATTGAAGGCCTACAGACCAATCAGTATGATCTTATTTATTGTACTTTATTGTAATTGTACTAATAAATATCAACTCTTCATTGTGTCATAATCATCAAGCACAGAATTTACAAACCAACAGCAAGGACTTGTAACTAGGACTTATTGCACAATATGCTCTTTGGAGAATAACTAATGATAAAAGAATAACTGCGTCAACAGTTTTTTTGTGACATTACAGGTTGAGAAGTTCATAATGAGGAGTTAACCATCCTGTTTTGGTATTTTTTATTTAGACCAAAGGAGAGTAAAGGGAAGGCCAATCATTTATTTTTTTGAAAAGGAAATAGTCCACTAGTGCTGTCTTTCAGTGCTAAGTGATACAGTCATTTAGTTTGTCGAGTAAATTCAGGAATTTATCATGTTTACAATACTTTATAGTGAGTCTCGTACAGTATTATTAGTCATTTTATAACACTGTAACCATTTGCACTTGAATTTGTCTAAAGCTCCAGCTATTTAAAGCAGTACTTTATTCTGTGTTTTGTATGTTCCAGGTTAAAAAATGTCATGTTTGACATTTCTCCTTGTGAGGAAGTGGGTGACTTTGAGATAAAAGCCAAGTTTATGGGCGTTGAGATGGAGAAGGTTCAGCTGCATTTCCAGGTTGGATCTCGTGCACAAAAGCACATTTTCTTCTCATAGGCATCCAGTGTATTATTTATATAGTATAGTATTACAATTTACAATTGCATATTTTGGACACGCAAAATAAAGCTGTTTTCTATGTATTGTGTTCTGTATCATCAGGACCTGTTGCAGCTTCAGTATGAGGGAGTAGCTGTCATGAAAATGTTCGACAAGGCCAAAGTCAATGTCAATCTTCTGATCTTCCTTTTGAACAAAAAATTCTATGGAAAATGAAAAACCCTGGTGAAGTTTTAAGAGTTTAATTACAGATTTTAACTAGCTATAGTCTCTTTATTTTTACAAATTGCAAAACAAATGAAATGTGCCTTTGGTTTTATGCTATTCTTGTAATTTCTCTAAGCTTTCAGGGCATTTGTGCAACTGTTTTTAAAGGTCTTCGGTATTTAATGAACTATAAAATGGAGTCACCACTGTATGAAATGATGTCAAGCTGTACATAAAAAGCTTATATATGATTCCAACCTACTGATACATTGAAAGTAAATTTAATCAAACCACAATTAAAACAAGTTCGCCACACTTTTAATGATGACTGGAATTACTTTTTCAAAGATTGTGTATGGATTATATTTTTAAATACAAGTATAATTAACATTTTTTTATGGCATGATATATTAAAAGCTGCATCATTTTAAGATGTTCTAAAAATGAGGGAAAAGATAAAATGACTTTTATAATGCACTACTGCCATAAGGCTGTTATCTATGATGTACTGGGAGACTTTTGATAGATATGAATTGAAATAGTGCCTTCCATTTCTAAATGCCCAGTTGTGCCTCTTTTAAGATGTTTTAAAGGACATTCCTAAAAACAGATCCAACATTGTATTTTACTGGTAAAATGGATTAATGTTATTGATTTAAAAATAAATGTTTTGAAAATATAAACATACAAGAATATATAGATACTGTGTGTGTGTTTATTTTTTACACAAGGAAGATTACAGTTACTTGTCCTGTGAAGTCACAAAGGATAACCTACAGTACTAGAAAACAACTACATAAACATTTTTCTCCAGCAGTGGTTAAGGAACATTTAAGTTAGTAATTAAAACAGTAATAAAATAAAAAGTATTAACTGAAAGCAGGTTTTAAGATAAAAAAAGTAAAAAATAGTAAAAACTACGACTCCAGTATCATATTGTGTTAGCTGTTAGATGAAAACTAATATATCATTTTACATTTTTATGTAACATTTGCATTTTTGTAATCAAGACCTGTGTCTACAATATAGCATATAATATTTATATACCTTTAGAATTAACCCCACCGTAAGAAACATTAACTAGAGTTAAAATGTGTTAAACTCTATATTCTATTCTGATTCTATAGCCTGTTGCGCTCCATGAGTGGGCGTTAACATCCAAACCACAGCGAGAGCAAGTCCCATCCTTCCCAAAGTCTCGCCCGCATAGGCAAGAATTGATGTCGAGCTATTTGCACCTATAAGTACAAGTGAGAAAGTAATTGTGAGAAAGTCTTTGCGTGTTTTTGGTTCTTAAACGGCTTTGAATTATTTCTGAGAGCCACTGTTATATTACGACATGAGGATGTGGATTGTGGTTTTGATGGGACTGCTTGCACTGGAGACCTCCGCGTCTGTGCTGCCGAATAACGGTAAGCAACTATCGCTTCTACTGAGGCGGAAATATAATTAACATAACAAAACTTCTAACTTTTAATCGTGTAATCTTTTCAAATCACCCAGGAATTTCATTGTGTTAAAATAAACATCTAAAAAAGTTACCATACGATAATGGTTACATTCTATTTGTTACATTCAAGCAAGGTTTACCTAAAGATAAAC
>JAZGTK010008051.1:0-18705 GCA_036877625.1 Ambastaia sidthimunki
AACCATTCATTAGGACTTGCAGAGGAATTGCATTGGACACACACTCTTGCATTGGGTTACATATGAATGCTTACCGCTTTGTTGGTAATATTTAGCAAATTTGTATTGATGGTGTTTTGCCCTGTGCCCACTGGCACGCTGATGTTACTCACGACAAATGTAAATTTCAGCATGTAGCGGGTTTCTGTGAGTTCTGTTTGCAAAGAAACGTTCAATTTGTATTTTGTCCAGCATTTATATGTGTTTGACACTTTTGTATTGCAAATATATAATGATGACACCAGAAACTAAAATAATGACACTTACTCGTATAGGTGACATTCACAAGCTTAACTGATTCATTGAGATGTGGCTGTGTGGAGTTCCAGCGAGCACTGACAGCTTTGAGGGCCAGATCTTTACTGGGGACTGGAGATGAGGAGTTGAGCCGCAGTTGGCATGTCACCATTGCTGATACAAGTGTGATTGCTGACTCTGCATTTGATTTCAGTATTGATCTTGACATTCGTAGGATAAAGAATTCTTCTTCTACAAAGAATGGTTTATTTGTTTTAAATGCTGTTTTAGGTCTTGGTGAAGTTACCACTGAATTTGGAGCTGTACTTTTGGGTCTTGTTCCTGTATGTACATATGAGGTTTGAACTGTAGATTTTTTGAAGAAAGGTGTAGTTTTGGGCATTGAAGCACTAGTTGGTGTTGAAAGTGCAGTTGTAGTTTTTGATGGTGTGGGTGTTGTTGTGGGTCTCTTAGAAGTTATTGTAGTACGGTAAGATGTTGAAGAAGATATGAGTTTTGGAGCAGTGGTTGTGGTCCTGGCTGCAGGTGACATTGGAGCTGTTTTCATACTGCTTCTAGAGGTTGTGTTGATGACAGTGCTTGCAATTTTAGATATAGAGGATGTAGGTGTTTTTGAAAGAGTCACTCTTGGTCGTTTTGTTTTTATGGCTTTACCTGAAGTTAAAGCAGTTTTTGGAGATGGAGAGATAGAGGGGCTTATTTGATTTGGATGTGATGTTAGATGTGAAATTGATATTGGTGGGATAACGACTGAATTTGGAGCTGTACTTTTGGGTTTTGTTCCTGTATGTACATATGAGGTTTGAACTGTAGATTTTTTGGAGAGAGGTGTAGTTTTGGCCATTACAGTTTTAGTAGTGGTGAGAGGTACAGTGGTGATTGCTACAGATTTAGTGGTTGCAAAAAGCTTTGTGGTTGGAGATGCAGAAGAGGTTATAGTTGCCCTGCGTGCAGTGGAAAGTAATACAGGGATTTTTGAAGTTACTTTCTTGCTGGTAGCAACAGCTTTGGTTGTTGAAGGTGTAGATGTAGCTATCCAGGATGCTCGCATGGTGCTGGGGTTAATAGTTATTGGTTTTGACGATGTAGGTTTAAAAACCACTATTTGAGGTTTTGTAGTGTTATGTGACGTTGAGGTTGGATTCATATTTGAGGTTCTGCGGGTGACATTTATTGTTGTAGATTTTTTAGTGGTTGTTTTTGAAGCACTAGTTGGTGTTGAAAGTGCAGTTGTAGTTTTTGATGATGTGGTTGTTGTTGTGGGTCTCTTAGAAGTTATTGTAGTACGGTAAGATGTTGAAGAAGATATGAGTTTTGGAGCAGTGGTTGTGGTCCTGGCTGCAGATGACATTGGAGCTGTTTTCATACTGCTTCTAGAGGTTGTGTTGATGACAGTGCTTGCAATTTTAGATGTTAAGGATGTAGTTGTTTTTGTGAGAGTCACTCTTGGTCGTTTTGTTTTTATGGCTTTACCTGAAGTTAAAGCAGTTTTTGGAGATGGAGAGAGATTTTCTAATACAAATGAAGGTTTAATTGTTGTGTATGCTGTTGTAGGTCTTGATGAAGTTCGCACAACTGAATTTGGAGCTGTACTTTTGGGTCTTGTACCTGTAGGTGAGGTTGGAACTGTAGGTATTTTGGAGAAAGGTGTACTTCTGGGCTTTGTAGTTGTGGTGAAAGGCGCAGTTCTGATTAATGCAGATGTAGTGGTTGCAAAAGGCTTTCTGGTTGGAGATGTAGATGAGATGGAAGCTGCAGTGTGTTTAGTGGAAAGTAAAACTGGGGCTACTGAAGCTGTTTTCCTGCTAGTAGCAACAGCTGTGGTTCTTGAAGGTGTAGATGTAGCTTTTGAGGATGCTTGCATAGTGCTGTGGCTATAAGTTGTATCTTTTGAGAATGTACGTGGTGAGGTCACTTTTGTTGTATGAGGTTTTGTTGTTTTGTTTAATGTTGAAATTGGATTAATAGTTGAGGTTCTGGGGGTGACAGTTATTGTTGTGGATTTTTTGGTGGTAGTTGTTGAAGATGGTGGTGGCCTTGGAGTAGTAACTGTTGTTGGTTTCAGTGCAGTTATAGTTGCTGGTGACTTTGGCCTACTGCTGTAGTTAAAAGCTAAGGATGTAGAAAAATAACTGCTTGTAGTTGTTGTTTTGGGAGCCACTTTTGTTGGTTTAACTTTTTTGGGTTTTCTGGTTGTGATGATGGTAGTTTTGATTGTAGAATGTGATGTAGGAGGCTTTTTGGATTTACCCAAGGTTACGGTTTGATTAGAAGCTTTAACCAAAACTTGAATTGCGGTTGGAGCAGTTGTTGTTGAAGGTGGAGCCATAACTGCTGAGTTCAAAGTTGCAGTTATAGAGGTGTCAGCTGTTGCTTTTGGATATGATGCTGTAGAAGCTTCAATTTTTGTGGTTTTAACTTGACCTCCTGATGAGTGTGGTTTAGGACCTTTGGTCCTAAAACTAATTTGTGCATTTGAAGCTCCACAAATGATCCACCATATGCATACTGTGAAAAAACATTTCAAGATTTTTGATACAGTTAAAATTCAAATTTAATATAGTATAAAAATTATTTTAGGTCTGTTGATTAGGAAGCTGGGAAGCATGTTTATTTAACATAACAATGATTAGATAGCAGTACCCTGTTATATAATGATCTGTATGACTTTATATTAGGGTACATACTGTAAAGTTATAATTGTTTCTAGCCTGTGATTAATTAACATGATTCTGCCTAATGTCATATTATCTTGAATATATTAATATGAAGAAAATGACCCTTGTCTAACCTTTTCCTAACATACCCATAACCCAGCAAATTTATGTTTCAGATAAAAGTTACTTACATGTGATAAAAAAAAGTTTACTTACATGTGGTGAGGAAAACTGTCTTCCTGCCATTATATTTTGATATACAACACCTGCTAAAATAAAATACATTTCATAATCCCCACATGCATAAAAGGATAAATAATTGGTTTTGGTGAGAATATAAAACTCTCTATTTTGTACAGGAACATCAAAAACATAAATACATAAAAAAATACAAATATTTCAACATGGTACATGGTTTAATATTTTAAAATTATTTTTAATCTGATCCTTGCTGAAGTGTTACATGCACTGACTGGATAGAAGATAAATGGAATCAGGCAATTTTGTTTTAGTGTTTACCGAAACCTTTCTTCAACGTTTTGTGATTTTATTGCCACATGCTGGCTAGCACAAATATGCCATAGCTGTGTTTACAGTGCTTGCTTTTATCTATAACCTATATCTACATTCAAACATTTTAAGCATAGTTAATGTTCATTTTAAAGTTTACTAATTACATTTTTAAAATCAAAAGTTGTGTCTGTTAACATTAGTTGATGAACTAACAAAACTGAACAATGAACAACTGCATTTGTATTAACTAACAACAAAGTAAATCGAGCAGTAAATGCAACAAATAGAACCTTAATGTAAAGTGTTACCAAAATACTTTCCTTGCACCTTTTAACACAATTATTGTGTTCGTAGTGTTACATAATGTCCTTTGAAAACACATTGCCAATTACACCAAACTGACTTTTAAAACATTAACAACAAGTTTTTCAACAAAAAATTATATTCCGCTGTATTGTTTTGTATTTTTTGTTCATTTAAAAGACCTCTTAAAATTACATTGACAAAATGGCACAGATGCGCAGTATACCGAAACAATTATGATGCTTATGATCGATCATAAATCAAAACTAAAACAATTCACATACCTTCCTTTGTCGTTCAAAGTCATAACCATCTATGCCAACAGTATCACAATATTCTCTGCGATTTGTCTTCTTAGCTCAAAAGTAACAAACTGAAATAATAATTTTGGGTGATGCTATATTAACAGCACTTGATGTTTGTAGGGTGGGGCAGCAGGTGTAATTGGGACCGATCCCTGTTACTGTCAATACAGAAGCATACGGCTGTTTCTCCCAACCAACAATGATGGGTGTAAATACAACAAGATGAATGTGAAGAATTTGATTCAGCAAAAGAATAAAAGGTGTTTTGATTTCAAAAGATGTGTGAATTACCACATTTTTCTAAATAGAACTTGGTGGTGCTGGGAAAGAAAGGGATCCATTTTAAAACAATTGTCAGCAATTTATTATAAAATTATTTAGCACTTCGAAAGCTTTTTTATGGCACAAGTTATGGTTGTGAAATGAAGAACGTTCAAGAGGGTGTATTGCCACTAATTCACTATATAAAATACATGTTGATTTCATTTAGGAGGTGAACATGGTTTGTAATTGTCTATTTTTCTGACATAATGTATCTAATTAGTACACATGATATTGTACACAAGTACATTAAGCAAAATAAATGGCCAGCTTTACTGTCACATTTGATATAGGTTTATCTGTTATCTCACAAGCATGAGATATGAGAACTTAAAGTGACATTCACTGTTGAAACACAGTTATCTCAAAGAATATCAAATGTTTTCAGCAACAAGACCTGCTGAAAACTTCATTTGAAAACCTGTCAAATGAAGATGACAGGAGAAGATGAAATTTTCTCCTGTCACGTTTTTGGCTTTGTATTAAATTAATATTTACACACTATTTGTCATGAAAGACAGATCTGTACTAACGTGTTGTTTTAAAAGACTCTTATAGCGTATGAGCTCAGCGTTACAACTACTTTTACATCTAAATGCACAGAAGGATGGCTATCACATAGGATTAAAATTTTTTGTTGTCACGTTGTTTTTTATACCTAGGGTGTGTCAGACTTGTTTTATGCAAACACATTCATTCATTTACATTCTCGAACATGAACCTTTTGAGATTGCTCAGAACTAACAATACAGTTTTCAGTAATATCAATCAAAACAACAGCATATGTCAACCGACTTGTTTCATGAGAATTAATCTCACATGTAAAATCAAGCTAAACGCAATTATTTTACTTTATAAATGTGCTACAATTGGTAAGTAGAGTCTACAGTCAATTAAATAAAACTATCTTCTATATTTACTACATATATCTACAAAATGTACATATAACTAATTTCATAAGGGGGTAAGGTGTCATGCTTAATGGTACATCAGAACCGACAACCTATGGTTTACAAATCAAACTTTCCTACCAGTAAGGCCACAACTGCCCCTGATTTTTATCCTAAAACAATCATAACGTTTTTGGGTTTTTTTTGTTTTTGGAAACATTTTAATCCCTTCCTCTGACTCTTAGAACTAAGGCTTTTTAGCTGGTGTGCCCTAATGTAAATGGCTTCTTTTCATGACATACAACCTTTTAAAAACAGCCTCTTTCAGGTGGTGCTACACAGCCTGGGACAGATTTGACGTCAATTCCACTCTGGTTAAGGATAGTAATAAGTTTAACACTAAAGAGAATATGTAAATTGACATGTAAATGATTGTTGTTGTGTGTGCGTCTTTACTTTTTTGTAATCTGACGGCCTCTTTAATTAGAATTATTTTCCACACCAACATAATATTCAGACCTTAATGCCCAACCCAGAAAGGAATTCTAGGGCGTCAGTTTTTTATTTTAAATTTATGGGATGGGCCTAGTAAATGTTGTAAAAGTTGCAGTTTTACTTTAACTCACTTCAACTTTTACTACTTTACTATAAAATGTGTACTGTGGGCACAACTACCAGTTTTTCTCTAATTAAAATGAATGATGGATGGCTGGATAGACGGATGGATGGATGGACAGACAGATAGATTGTATTGTATGCTGTTTAAAGTGAAACTGCATTGAATGTTGTGTTATTAGAAGCATGAGCGTGTGATATGTGTTGTATTTTCTGTTTACTGCTACTTTTGTAGCAGGGGATGATAAATTGTTGCCTCATAACCGAGTGTGAGCGTCCCATTACTGAGAGCAAACAACACAAAATGATCAATCACATAGGATCTGTCATATTTAATTTCTTATTCAGTGTATAATGAAATAAATTAGATTCCATGTAATTAATTTGATTCAGTTTGAACTGGGAGTGACTGAGAAGTTCCACACCCTAACCAGAAGGTCACAACAAACTATGTTTCTCAAGAACACCGTTTTAATCATGTAGAATAAATAAGACCAGTCCAGCCAGCATACAATCACTGAAGACACAACAGAGTGATACTGGCTACTGGCTACTGGATTCATTGTCACAGAATGTTACAGGCGATTTAGACATGACAAAGTTTACACTTCCTGTCCAACAAAAGATTAATTTAAACAATCTGCTTATATACAAAATAAAATATGAAAGACCAAATTATGAAAAAGATATTTTTAATTGGAATTAAATTAAATTGGATATTTTTAATTGGTTTGAATTTCCTGCTCGATTTAATGCTGAAAAACCGTAATGCTTTTGGAAACTGAATTAGTTCCTGTAAATATAAATTCTTTTAACTTAATCCTCCCCTATAGATGCAACTGGATATTCTCGCCTGTCAGCAAGGAAGGTACAGTTGATGTCAAACACACCTTTCTATTGAACATGTCTTTTGTTTCCTCCCAGCTGTTTTCTTCTCTAGTACATTTTTATTGTCAAGATCCTTCCATGAGCTACAGCCCGAGTCTCCAGTCAATGAGACAGAGTTTCAAGCCAGTTATGATCCATCAACTGAAGTCTGGGTCTCTGTCATTGGTTAGAACAAACCATTTCAGTCTTGTTGCAGCTTCTCTTTCAGTGTTTATATGAAATAATGTTAATGTAAAAAGTTTATGTTTTCTATTGAAATTGTCGGTTTAGGTGAGTGATGTCTGTTAAAATAGTGTAATGGTAAGAGAAAGAATTTTACTTATATGCTCTATAGAAAACATACATTTCTTTTGGGATTAAAGAACTGAAAGAATATTAACCCTGACTGGAAAAGGATGTGAATTTAGACATGGACAAATTATTGATCATTTGTGTATGCCAATGTATATGCATTATGCATCATTATTTAAGGGTATTTATAGTTGTTCTATAGGTGGAGTCTATGTGCTTGTTCATGTGTCGCAATTTTCATGTGACCCGCAAAGTTCAGCTCCAACTTCAAAATTCAACTCCAACTTTCTAGCGTTTCCAAACACCTTGTTTAGCTGTTTCTGGTGGGCCTATTTACGTTTGGAGACTTCTGATTAAAAATGAAACTTCATATTATACTGTACAGTTCATACATAACTGTATTTTGTAAACATAAGCATTGTAAATAAGTGACAGTATGTCATTACAGCGGTTTAAGTTTTAATACCATCTACTGATCTTGAGGCGGAAGGAAGTCTTCAGGCCCTCTTCCATCAGAGTCTCAAGCTACAGCAACTGAGTCTCCTGCTGCAGATGTTTCAACTAAAGCCCGGCTCATCACGAGACCCATCTGACACTTGACACATTTGTTGTCAATCTTAGTATTATTATAGGGTCGAAAAGTCACTGTAGTTCTGTACAATCACAAGCCACTCCAGTTAGTCATGTTGAAAACGCCTGCTGTAGTGCCACCACACCCACATCATATAATATTACTAAAAAGAAATATGTCATGATAGAGACACTGCCCAGAAAAAGAATGTTTTTGTCTCTGTAACAGATGTCTTGTCTACACCAAATGCAAACCATGACGCATCAAAACTGTAGCTCCTTTCTAATAATTTCTATAAACAAGAGATCATAAAACAACACAAGCTGCCTTTAAAAGTGAAGAAACATTCAACTACATGAGTTGATTCGAGGTGTCTGTTGCACATCACTGAAGACAATAGCATTCATTGTTTAAGACAGGGGTTTTAGACCTGTCCTGTTCCAGCACTTTTTGTATGGTTCCCTCATAAGACACACCCAATCCATTTTATCAGCTGATAAAGATACAGAAACATGGCTTTCCTCAATGCCATCTTGCGATGATATCATGGAAAGACTGTTTCTATCTTAATCACCTCTTTTCAAACTACAGAGTTTGCAGTAATCGATATGAAAAACAACGTCTGAAATGCAAAAACATTAGCAGAGAAATAGCCAAAAGTTTTACTTCTCCTGTGGAGATTTTTAGGAAGGCTATGCGTCAGATGGACACTCCTTCATCCTATGAGAACACAGAAGCTGAGGAGCCACCAAATTTAAAAAAACAATTTAACAATTAGAGTTCAATGTTTGTATGTCAGGTCAATTAACATACGGGTCACATCACAATGCGAAGATGGTGGATGCGTTTTATCTGGAATGTACACATACTAAACCAAAGACTATATAGATTAACAAGATGCTTCATTTCTATTACTTTAAATGGGAAAAGTGTATTGCTCAATATTGCCATTCTAACAAAAGAAGTCCAAACAGCAAATTGTCAATCGTTAAACATTAATGATTCTGTGGAAGGAAGGTTCTTTACAGAGTGTTGTGAAGTACTTGCCAGCCTTTGCACATGCCCAGTAGCTGAAATGAGATTTGAGCAAAAGAAATAGAATTTATAATACAGCTGATATCGTCTTGATTGTTGTATTGTGACTTTAGCCAGCAATCTGCTGTCTTTCCACATTCAAGCAGGATTTGAATGACTGAAAAATGCCCAGAGGCATCGCAAATATGGCTGCACAGAATGTTTAACATTACCACTGGTATTTATCAACAATGCCATTAAAGATCCTGACATTATTTATGTCACATGAAACATTATGATAAATACTGTTATATCCTTTATGTTATATCCTTTATGTTATATCCTTTTTTAGGTTATATTATTTCAGTCAAATGTTTATTTTAATCTTAACTAGATTACGTTCCCAGCCTGTCGATGGTCTGTGCAAATTCCAGCTGAGAAGCTTCGTAAAATGTGACATTTTCAGTAAGGGAATAGTAAGAAATGGTGCTCTCAGGTTTAAACAAAAAATAACTACATAAATAATACTTGGATGAACCTTAACTTTCACACCCCTATGAAAGACACTAACGGCCAGACACGGCCTCCTATTGTACAAACTGCTCAGCTACCTGTTGCAATTTCAGCACATAAATAATGAAGTAGTTGTAGCATTGCGTAGTATGTTGGGCGTGCGGTTTAGCAATTTTCAAAACAAATCCTGGTTACCATAGTTATACATTTATTTACTATGTGAAAACAAAGACATTTCTTACTAAGTCATTTACACAAAGAACATTTAAGGATAGTTGGAGGCAGTTGGTAATAAATAAAATAAATGTATAGAATGCATAGAAAATAATAATTTTATTTTTAAAGAAACTACTTAATTATCTAGAAAAAGGTTTACAAAACTAATCAAAGAGAATCTGAGACTTGACATGAACTCATGACAAAAAACTTAAGACTTGCCCACTTCAACATGTCTACCTACACTGTGCTTGAGTGAAACAGATCAGATAGCATTATTTCTGCTTATAAATATTATACATTCAAATTATTTTGATGTATAAAGGGCATACATTGTTTATGATATTCTAATTTATGACAACTAAAGAGGAGCATGATGATGTTAATGAAAATAACACAGTTTATCACAGAGGTCCATTACTGTCACAGCACGTGAGATTAAACCAGATACTTGAGTCTAAAATAGATTGCATGATCAGAACAGAGCATGACAGAAAAGTATCTGATACAGTATCTGATCTGTGAAGTCTGATCACAAGCCATTTCACTTAGTCATAAAGAAACCACCTTATAATTCCATGTATATGACTTCATAGTGACCCTGCCCTTTACTGTTGTCACTCTATTAAAAATCTGTAACTATAGGACAAACGTTGCAGCGTCATTTTACATGATAATTAGGAGACACGACATATAAGATGACCAATGAAATCATATTCAAATTCAGGAATGTCATATAACAGGGATGACCAGGTTAAAGAGAACATGTCCACCGCTTCCCAGTTCTCTCATTAACCAACAGAATCACCCTCAAGTGAAAAGAGATGACTGTCTTACGCAGAGATAATGCTGCTTTAGCTTGTAGCTTAACTGGTAGAGCATTGTTAGAAGGGTAAAGGTTGTAGGTTCGATTCCAGAGAGCACACATGCTGATAAAACGTATACTTTGAATAAACTGTGAGTTGCTTCAGATAAAAGCATCTACCAAATTATTAAATACAAATATTACTCAGCTTATTCAACACACATATATCCTAGAAGAAAATGTACCATGAGAGTTATAAAATTCACAAAATACTATAATTTAATTCTGCCACTGAATGAAACTGCAAGACTATTAAAAGACTTAATAAAAGAACATTAAACTTATTATGTGCTGGAGATAAAAACATTAATTATGATTTTACTGTAGTAACGATAAGTGCAGTATATTATATTATTAACTATTTTATATAATATTATTACCCGGGGTACCATGTTAATGTTTGTAAGGCATGTACATGTTTACATGTTGTATAAAAATGCAATCTTAGTCTAAACTGTAAAAAGTCAGTTTAAACAGATTATGACGTATTTGCTTGACCACATCGGATTTATTCTACAGATATATAATTTATATAATTTATATATATATTATTTATTTATTAATATATAACTTGTACCCATGAAGCTACTTTAGGTTATTATAGCTGCATATAGCTCCCTCTGCTGACGAACATAAGCATGAGTTTTCATGAATTCAACTTTAGCTTTTCAGAATCGTGTCAGTAAAAATTATTTTTACTTTTTTCATAATATAAACAATTATTAAATGATTATAATATCATTACAATTTGAGAACTGATCAAATATTTAGGCTGTACTGCCATGTAATCATAACAAATCTATGAGAAATCTAGCAAGTGTTTGGTTTTGTCATTAGGGCCATTCAAACAAAATATGAGGTTTATAAAAGAGTACAGACTGATGTAGGAGATGTCAATGCGTTTGGTATTGTTGCAAATCTGTATTATATATACGTATTTGGTATTATTGTGTTTGTATATTATTGCTAATGCTGCATGTCAAATTCGTAATTTTCTTTTTCTTTCAAAAGTTCGTTTTCATGTAAATTGAAAAGGCTTGTTTGGTTTAATATTATACGTGTCATTTATCATGTTATTCATAAACCTTATTCATAACTTTAGAATCGTTCATTAGTATTACTAACACACTAATTTCAATAATACCATGCATTAGCATTTACTGTAACAATATACGTCGATGTTTTTTGTGCTATCTTTTATTTTTTATATTTATCTGCATTGTATGTTGGTGGTAACATACACTAACCACCAACCCACTAACTTTTACCGCTTCTAATTCAGCGCATGTCGCCGCCAGTCGAATCCATTCCACCTGAATAATGAAATCCATTCCGTGTTTTCACTCCAGCGACACTGAAAGCCATACGAAGCGTCTCAGTATATTACTTACATTCATATATCACCTAGTTTATGATTTAACCATATATTGGACACAGATTTGTAGCCAAAAGTCAGCAAAGCCTGACAGACTTGAGCAAAATCTCTATTTGGGGAGACGCTTTTTTGGGTGTAAATTTTTTTTTTCCCCAGTTGTAAAAATGGTTAGCGTGTGGGTTAGGTTATATTGTTTAAAACTAGCTGTGTATATAAACAATAAAATACAATTAAAAGTGTGTGTGTGTGTGTGTGTGTGTGTGTATTTGTGTTTTTATAAATGTTGCTCATGCCACCTTGTGGCTTTCTTCTGTAAGTTAAAATGTCATGGCAAGGAAAGTTTCACGTCTCATTTTACATTTCAATATCGTGCTCAAGCGCTTAATTGCGTATTTCAAAAGAAGAGGTGTGTGTGGAAAAAAGTTGAACCTGTAAAACCTGACACACACAAAATATCTCAAACTCGGTCAGCGTGCACAGGAAATGCAAACACTAACCTAAATCTGGAACAATAATATAACGTCCCCTACATTTTATAAACTTACCCTTAAAAAGTGTTTGTGGGTGTTGCTTTCCAGGAGTGTTTTCGACCGAATGTTGCGACATATCGCTCGATACCTCTGACATGTTGAGCAACTTCAGTGACTTGTCTTAAAATTTCATCTATGCGTGAAACGACAGGTTAAACCCAATTTGTGCAACATTTGTATGGACATGTTCCAAGAGCTGTGGGTGTAACGTTGAAACAGACTTTGAAGGATCCTGTGACTGTTCATTACAGAAATGTACAGTATGTTGTTACGCTAATCTTCCATCTTCATGACGCGGCAGGCCTCACTTAATGGCATGTTGTCAAAATCAGACTCAGATTACAATTGTAAGAAGAGGGGGATAAACTCACAGAGAAAAGAAAAAACATACGCAAACAAGATGAAGGGTGTTTAAGGACATAGACCTACCAAGGTGGTACATCTGAACCCTCTCTAGACATTATTTTTTGCCAGCTTTGTGAGAGTATTGTGAACTCCAAACTGATACAGACATTCACTGTGGGATTTAAACGAAGATCGAAGTTTTTATTGGAAATATAAAGCCTCTCTATTGCCATCTGGGTTTGAAACATACATTTGCAGGTTACTTTTATTTTTAATAAGTAAAGTTTAAATTCCAAACAACTGCCATAAAAGCAAGTCACAAACGCTCCACCATTCCAGCACCCACACACGCAAGTTAGCAGCCGATCTTCTTCTTTCTGTTTTTAAACGTGATGTAATCACAGCTCAAACAAAACATCTTTTGGGAAATCAGACCCAACAGCTCAAGTTATAAAACTTTATAGAATTATCATTGCAAGGGTAGGGAAACCATTTTGAACACTTATCTGCTACGTACTTCCTAGATTTTTGTTCATTTATATATAAAAGAAAGTTACACTAAGGATTGCAACTTTAATAAACTTTGATGAAGACAGTAAATGGGATCTTTACTTTTGAAACATTACAACAACCTTCATCCATTGTGTTTAGGCCTTGAAAGTTGGCCTTTCAAAGTAAGTTTAGGGTCATTTCTTGGGGTTATTTAAAAAAAAAAAAGGAGGATAGGTTACATTAATTTTTTAAGGGCGGTGTTGCTGTTTTTTGTTTTATGTTGCATATATGTATTACACAAGAATTTGTAGTCACATGATAATAAAATGCATAAAGTGTGAATAAATAAATTTAATTTTGCCCACATTTGCCCATAACAGTGAAATGTGAAACAATAAATAAATTAATCATGTAGGAGAAAAAATCATAGTGAAAACATTGCATAAGTATTAAATAAATAGCATATTTTCATTAGATAATACAGTTAAGAAGATAAATCACATTGAATTGGAGCTCCTGTCTGTCCAGCAATACAGGTAGAAAATAAATAGTGTATCATAACAGCTCCTAGTTACCATATTCATTATTAAAATTTAAATATCAACCTAAAATAATCAATGATAAAAAGTCTTTACATGATGATGATACTAACTCTTAACATTTGTAATTTACAAAAGCAGAAAAAGGGATTTTGAGAAGCAGTTGTGCTGTACAGTAGACGAGATTCATTTTCCTGTTTTTTCTTCATTGAATGTCTCTGAAGTTCATTAAAAGAGGTTATGAGTTGTGTAGTTTATGTTGTATGACCTTGTTCTGTGCCAGCGTCGTCTTAGTCCTGCACACCATCCAAAGAGAGCACACTGAGGAGAAAGAGTGCATTAAACATACTTCTTCAGGAACAGTCAAAACAACGTATAATGGTCGTAATAATGGTCCATAAACGTTCACACATCATAGACGTTACAGTCATCGTGATACTTACACACAGCAGGATCCAGCAGGGCACAAGAATGATGGCTATAGCACAGGGGACAATAATACCCACAATCCATGCTGCACTAGTGCTGTTGTTGGCAGTAGTCAGCAATGTGGGGTAAAAGATGGTTGTGGTAGGTGCAAGTGTGGTATTAATGTCTATTTGGGGGAAAAAATGGAAATAAGCTTAATATAAAGTACAGAAACTCTCAGCTCAATGAATATTGTAAAGCTGTTAATATTACAACATACTGTTGTTAGTCTGGAGAAGCTCTTGGATAAACGGATTGGGAAACTTGATGTCGTCTTCTGAGAAGACATACTCTACATCGGCACGAATCACAGAATCGGCACCCCTGTGAGGAATTAAAATATACAGCGGTGAATGTAAGACTACGCTTTAAAACAACCACAACCTGCTTCTTCTCATCTGATCCTGATATCTGAAATCATTTCAATAAAGACCATTTAAATTTATTTCAAATATAATTTAAGAAGTCATGACTTACGTGAAATTGGCATTTGGAAAAACAAATGGAGTGGCTGTTGGGTCATTTAGAATCCTGTTCAACTGAACAAGTCGACAACAAAAGCACATTATTAATTATGTATTATTTATAATTAGAATCAAATGCTGTGGTTTATGAATACATTGTTAATAAGGCAATTGTAAATTTATATAAGAAAAATAGTTCCTAAACTTACCACGTTATTTATAGACTTCTCGATTAATTTATGTGTGCTGTTCCTTAAGTAAGGGTTCTGAGACATGGTAACATTTTCGATTTCAAATCCAAGATCGAGGGCATACGAGTGATCAGAAAGTTCTTTAAAAAAACAAACAACAAATTAATTCATGTACCCACATTTTTACTGTAATATGGAGTAATTGTTACAGAAGACAAAACTCACCAGTATAGTTGACATTGGCAAAGCTCACAGGTTCGTTGAGTGGTTGTGCGCTCACGTCTCGTTTAATACGTGTTTTAAAATGCGAGTTCAGCAGAGAGTTGATTAACTTTAAGACGGCCCCCCTACTCGGTATGGGGCCCCGCGTTTTAAAAACGAGTCGAATGTAAATAACTGCTTTTCCAATGCTGAAAAGAAGATGAGAGAAAACAATATTGAGATACAAAAAAAAACTATGACCTTTCATGCAAGTTTTGATGTTGAACTTACTAAGTTGGTGTTGGAGTTGGAGTTGTCGTAAAACCTGTAACACAAAATTATAATTAATTGACGAGGGTCTTGGTGTTATAGAACAATAAATGTTTCACAGGCTAATTTTGCAGAATATTAAATTTTATGAAACATACTATTTAAAGTCTTCAGGATTTCCAGTAGAAAATTACTGGGCGAGCTGATGTTATTTTCGGAGACCTTATATGTCATGTTAGCTGTGATGTCATTGCCATTATTCCTGAATGAAGATAAAAATGTACAGCAAGGAGAAATTATTAGACATGATCTTTTTGAGCTCATTCATTTACACAAACACAAATTTTACACAAAATTAGTTTGAAAATTAGTTTACAAAATCCATTGAAACAATCAAACTTGAACACTGTGATTAAAATATAAAATATTAAATCATTACTTACAAGAAATTGGGCTGGTTTAAATAGGTCTGATTGGCTGAGGGGCTATTTAGGATCTCGTTTAGCTGTAAAGTTGAGGAATAAATACAGATATTAATTAGTTTTAATAATGTATTTACGTTAATGCATTCATAAGCTGAACATTTATTGCAGAACAGAAGATCTAAAAATGTTTCAAACCCACCAATTTATTTATTGCCTTGTTGATTAATTCGTAGGTGTCATTCCTGTTCTCATATTTCTCTGCCATTGGTACGTTGATGATGACATATTCAAAGTTGAGGGCAAATGACCTATCAGAAATTCCTTAAAGAAAGGTATGTAACAATATTAAAGTTCCCTGAAATACAAACACTCTGATGAAGTTCAGATATTTGACAAATGCACTAAATTAAGTGAAGGAATACCATGTTCAAATGTTACATTCATAAACCTGAATAAACTCTCAAACTTACTGGTGAAGGTGACATCAATAGAGCTCACAGGTTCTCCAATCTTCTCAGCTCGGCTCTCCTGCTTGGTTGTAAGACGTGGATCCAGAAGTGAAAGCAGCTTCAGGATTTTCTTTTCATCAGGTATGACCCCCGACGTTTCAAACACAATGTGAATTTTAATAATTGCCCTCCCGATTCTGAAAAGAGGGCAAATAATGTGATAAAAAAAACAGATTATCTAATAACTTAAAAAAAAGAGAATAAAATTAATGTTTTTTTTTTTTTAAAAAGGGGCAAAATTTCTCTTACATGACTTTATTTCCACTTGTGGCCTTGGGTTTGACTGTAGTAGTAGTAGCTGTTATAAAGCCTATAGCAACAACATTAGGAATAAGAGATGAGGAGAAAGTTGTAATTGATAAACAAATAGCGAGAAACTGAGAAACAGAAAAAATAGCACAACACAACAATTAACAAAAAACTCATTTTAATGTTAATTGACTTACGAAGCTCGTTTAGGAAACTGACAGGCTGTACGGCATCTGCATCTTTGAAGATATATTCCATAAAAACCTCAATCTGCATTTCTTTTCTCCTAGGAAAATAAAATGATGTTAAATGTTGACGTTGACTTAAAACAGGGTAAAAAGAAAAATTAACTGTCATGTTTGTACACTTTAACATGGTCAAATGTTACATGGGAAATAAAAGTACAATGAAAATTAGGATTAAAAAGATTGAATCTTACGAGAATTTGTAGGGAACTAAATCAAAAAACGGTCTTCCAGGCTCATTTAGAAGAGTGTTGAGCTGTTAACAAACGAAACGAAATTAAAATTCCATTTAAAATTCAATTTTATTGTGATTTCTGTTGCGATTTCCTTTTGTTGTGCTGTTTATAAATGCTTACCGCTTTATTGATCATGTTCTGCACTTGCTGAACGGAGTTACTTTTGTGCTGAGGGTTCTTTGGCATGCTGATGTTATTCAGGACAAAATCAAAGTTGACTACATAGGAGGTGGCCGAGGTTTCTGTTTGCATAAAGATGTTTATTTTCTATGTTGTCTATGTTGTATATATATATAAAAACTATGAAAAAAAACTGAAAAGATGACACTTGCTCTGATATGTGACATTCATCAGCTTCACGAATTTGTCAAGTTTTGATGCTCTGGAGGCTGTGAGTGTGTTGATAGCTTTGAGCACCATAGCTTCACTGGGGACTGGAGATGTGGAGTTGAACAGCAGTTTACTTGTCACCACCGCTGTACCAGATCTGCAACACAGGGCATCGCATTTGTTTAATACGGTTCAGGACTTTTTGGACTCATGACTAATTTGCTGAAAAAAAACTCAATATTTAAAGGTAAAAATCAATACTCACACTTGCTGACCCCCAGTGGTATCTTCTAAAATCAAAAGTCAGAGAGAAACACTATTTCATTAAAAACAATCATAAAATAGGCCTCTTAACTTTCCAAAATTTCAAGCTTTAAAATGGCTGAAAACTGCCAATTTGGATGTACCCATGAGTAAATCAAGCTTCTCAAAATAGCTGACTGGGTGTGGCACATCTCTGTCTTGGAAGGTATATTGCACATCACCACGGATTTGGTTTGACATGCTCCTGGAAGAACAGGAGAGAAGATATTTGTTTTAATATCCTAAAATGTGTGTCTGATCCATAAATATCCAACAGAGATGTATGTAATTTTAAATCTTACGTAAAGTTGGAGAAGCTGGGTTTAAACCTTTGACTGCCAGGCTTATTCAGAAGATCGTTCAGCTGCAGGAAAAAAACAAGCCATTCATCAAACTTTAGGAAAGGTTTGTATTAGACCCAAACTTTTTCATCTGGTGAATTATGAATGTTTACCAAGTTATTGGTAATGTCCTGCACTTGCTCATAAGTGCTGCCTCTGTGTTTGGGGTTCTTTGGCATGCTGATGTTACTCAGGTTAAATGTAAAGATGGCCACATAGGAGGTGTTAGACATTTCTGTTTGGGAAAAATATTTTAATTGTAGACTGTCAAAGCTTGCCATTTATTTGCGGTAGACACGTTCATAATGTACATAGCGTTTCACCCAAATATAATTTTACTTACGTGCATAGGTGACATTGACCAGTTTCACTGATTCATCAAGTGACACTCTAGAATCCAAGAGACTTTTGGAAGCACTGAGGACCAGATCTTCACCAGGGACTGGAGAGGAGGAGTTGAACAGAAGTTTGCTTGTCACTAAGGCTGAACCAGATCTGCAACCAAGGACACCATGTTTAATACAGTTCAAGACATTCAATTAAAAAGATAACTACATCACAGGTAAGTAATCTTTGTAAGGTAAAAATCAATGCTCACATTTCCTGCATAGACGTCACGGGAAAGGTGCTTGTTGGCAGCACAGACACCGTTGTTGGAACAGAAGTTGTGCTTGTTGGTGCAACAGTTGTGGTAGTTGGAGCATCAGTTGTGGTTGTTGGAAGCTGAGTTGTGGTATATGCTGTTGTTGTGGTCGTTGGGGCTTCAGATGTTGTTGGTGCAGAAGTTGTGGTAGTTGAAGCATCAGTTGTTGAAGCAATAGTTGTTAAAGTATCAGTTGTGCTTGTTGGTGCAACAGTTGTGCTTGTTGGTGCAACAGTTGTGCTTGTTGGTGCAACAGTTGTGCTTGTTGGTGCAACAGTTGTGCTTGTTGG
>JAZGTK010008052.1:0-18705 GCA_036877625.1 Ambastaia sidthimunki
CTCAGGCGTGACAACCCTCCTGACGCCAACCTGTCTGCCTAGATGGGAAGAGACTGGAGTAAGAGAGAAAGAATGAAGTGGGGGTGAGAATAGAGGTGTGGAAATGGAGTGGAAGAGGAGGACAGGAAAGACACAGCTGTTGGACCTCATCTAACACCCAGAGAACAGAGGAGATACAGGAGATGGTCTTTCACAGATGGAAGTGTGTTTCCTGATTCTCTCTCCTGTTCTACCACTGGTTTTACAATTGTACAGTATAACCTTAAACACACTTCACACATAGACTCTAGATTAGAATATACTGCTCTTGATAGACACCTACAGACCTGAGTGACTTTAGCCTATTATAATAAAACATCCATTTGGACCTCAGGAATGGCCTGTTTCACTGACATAAATTGTGACCAAGCCAAGTTGATTTTATTTTTAGTTTGTCAACGCCATGAACCCGACATTCTTCTGCATACTAGTTATTCCTGTATTTCTTGCATAAAACTCGTCAGATTTCTGCAGAATTCAGTTGTCTGCCTTTGATAGAGTTTTCCAAATGCCTCGCCCCTTGCATGTTCATTTTTTACATATTTCAATAATTTGATCATGTTTCTGCTGCCAGGGAAAGCACAGAGCTCTCAGCTCAATTTAACATATTTTGTATGTGTTTAAATGCATTCAACAGAATTTCAGAGTTTTTTTCCAAAATCAACACACAAAATGAGAAAAAAAGTCAGCTTGGGCCTAATTGTAGCAGCCTGGGAACTTGTAAACACAACTTTCCTGGCAGATTAATAAAAACGATGCTTGCTAATTCCCAAAAATGGTGTAAATTGGATTGGAGCTTTTTTATTAAACGGTGCATGTGCAGTTCATAAATGTGCTTGCTGAGGCCCTCTGTAGGTATCCAGATAACAGGGAACATTCTCAGAACGTTGACTAACACTCTGTAAAAGCTCTCTTACAACCATACAAAACATTCTTACAACCTTAAATTGTAAGCTGGTTATTTACAGAATATGATTACAGAATAAGTGATATTTTAACACATAGTGTAGAAAATGTTTGTGTTTATTGTTTGTTCACCTCAGGGTTTGTTGAAGGAAACACTGTGCAGGGGGTTGTGGGTATGAATTTTGTTTCTGCCTCCTTCCTGTTTCACGCTCTCGCTGAACCCTCCAGACCAGTTCCTGGTCTCCACATGACTCCAGACAGAAGCATGTTTGTGTGAAGTTCATGCACAGATGTCAGATAAAGCTCTTCTACTTCGTCATACATATAGGATCTCTTTTCCTGGTGAGGATTTTCCTGCTCAGACGGTTATAAACCTATACCTCCTCTTCTTCTTATAAAACCACTCTTGCATTCGGGCCGTCTGTTGAGAATAGATTGACAAAGATGCTGAGGAGAGATGAGGAAGCCTGAAGGCAGGATTAATGAGGAGAGTTGATTTTATTTTCCTGTGTTTGAGGGTCGTACTCATGAAGCAGTGCCTGCGGTGTGATTGACAGCTTCCCCAGGATGTGAACCCCTCGAGCGTGTTAGCACAAGATACATGCGGCCTGTGGAATAGAGTCCACAGCACACTGTGTCTGTCACATCATGGAAAAGAGGGTCCAGGGTTCAAACAGTGTAGGGTGGTCTATTACATTACTGTCTGGATCAAGGCTGACACTGTACAGGGGTATTCGGTGGGGCCTGATTTATGTCTTAGATGGTATAATAAGATGAAGTCACTTGTGGAAAATTGAAGTTTGAAAAAAGAAAGTCACATTTTTTTTATTTATATTCTTTTCAATCTCCTTATTGGTCTTTACAGCAGTCTGTACTCTGTATAGCACACTTACTCAACAGATGGTCCACAGTGGCTGCATTCGGACCCTCAGTCTTTATTTTGTGGTCACCAACATGCAAAGTGAATGTATTGTACAATTACTGTAATAAGCTCATAAAAGTTGCCATTGTAGATGACAGTGTGACAGCTGTATTATTGGTACATATATTGATGATGGTAACAAATAAACGGAAGTATTGAAGTCAATAGAAGTGGACTAGAAAACAGACGCTAAGGGCTTGTCTGACATGGCCGTCTTGTGAAATGATTTGTTTATAGTAGACTATGATTATGTACGGATAAGCATATCGTCGCAAAACGCAAAATTTTCTACCAATATTTTGTTGACTGGCTGTGGGTGCTGAGGCCCCATATCTGAGGTTGATGTACAAATATCACAGAAATGATCAGCCAATCAGGAGATGAAAGAGAGAATAAAGACACACAGTTAGATAGGCTTAAGGAAGACAACACATATTCACACATGCTAAAGGAGAGAGAGACTCCTGTACTTAACTGTTCTCTTTTCATCTGCCTGTCATCCTTTCATTTTAATGAGCAGGAGACGGAGGTGTGTGTGTGTGAGTGTGTGTGTGCGTGTGTGCAGACTTTCTTTGCAGGTCTAATTGGGCGTGTGACCTCAGAACTCCGAATGAAGGTTCTACCAAATCTTTCTTTCTCTTCAGAGAGAGTGTGTGTCAGGTTAAAAGTTTGTTTGCGTGTATTAGTGTATATGTTTGTTCATTTGGGATGGTGAAGGAGTGTGTATGTATTGATTTGTGTGTGTGATTAATGGGTTTCTCTTACACAGTGTCAGAGACCAGCAGACACATACAAACAATATGCCATTAGTGAGCACAAGCTATGTTAGTGAGGGCCTCTCATAGATGCAGTTATCATTGTTGTAGTTTTATACATAATATTAGGTTTAAAGCAAAATATGATTTGGACAGTTTATTTATTTTTATACTGAGTATTTCATATTTTATATTCTCCAACTTTAACACAAACCTTTTAACATTTTAGTTTTCATTTAGACATTTAGTTTGCGCACACACACACACACACACTCCACCTGGTAAAGGATTCTGGATTTGTTCAGTCTATCAAGTACACACACTCCTGCTGAAAATCTTTAACGGTTGTCAGAGCTGCTCCATTCAGCAAATAGAAAATCAGTGAGTGTGTGTGTGCGCTTGTGCTGACAGTGTTGTGCTCACACACTTTATTATGGATGATTGTTAAAAGCTTTTAAACCTTTACAACTTTATAAAATCACTGGAGTGCTGATGATATAGTGATCAAAGTCAGACCATGTGACAGGAAACAGATCTACAGCATTAAACAGTCTGACACATCTGTTCCTCATTGTGCTGTTTGTATTATGAGTGTTTACTGTCCCAGTAATATGCTAATGCATTATTGAGTTGGGTCTGCCTCTGTTTGTGTGTGTGTTTTGCAGTGAACTCCGGTGATGGCATTGACTACAGTCAGCAGAAGAGGGAGAACGTTGGAGATCTGATCCAGGGGGTGAGGATGCCTTCATCAACATAAAATACATGGTGCCCACCTATGAGTCCTGCCTCCTAAACTAAAACAAGCAGAGAATACACACTTCATTCATTCATTTATTCATTCATTCATTCATTTATTCATGTAACACACCTATACAATCTTAATGTCAGACTATTCAACTCATAATCCAGCTGATTTTCAGTGGTATATGTTCTGGGGTGTTTATGCCCACTGTTGCAGTTTGTATCAGTGAAGAAACTTTAATGCATAACTTCCTGAAAATAAACAAGGTTTATAAACAAACTCTTTGAAGAAGAAAAAATCTGTGAAGAAAAAATCTGCCCATTTCTGGAAAACCAGTCCAGTTTTGATGTGATCACAGTTTCCGCCACATTTAAATTTTGTATTGTGTCAAAATTATACATCTGCTACAAAATCTTTACCGGGTGACCAGATCAAATGTAGCTCTGTTCCTGATAAAAACTTTTTCTTCATCTTTTTTCACTACCTGACATCTCACTCGCCCCATGTCGTCCCATTTATAGAAACGACTGAATTAGAAAGTAATCATTATACTTTATAAAAGTTTATTTTGCTTAGCTACTGTGCAAAGAGAAAGAAAGCTATAGCTGGCTGTGAAAGTGATGATTATAGGGCCAAGCAGACGTCTCTGCCCACTGGTTGCTTTGGCAGTGGGCTGAACGAACACACAACTGGTAAACAGTAATCTCAGCCTTTCTACAGCTCATCCAAAAAGGTCTGTTATTCCTAGAAAATGCTTTCCCATTCTTCCCAATGGAAGGTGCTGGGTAGGAAATGTTGCTTATGGAACAGCAGAAGTAACTGTACTGTAAATGGCATGTGACTAATCACTCTGGAGCCGCATTTCATTTTGGCATCAGTTATGTCATGTAAGTGTTTCCATGGCAGCTAGGCATTTAAAACCATGTCAATGAATTAAATCGACTTTTTAAATCATTTCAATGCCTTCATCTTCTACTGTATCATCTCTTTCTCTCTCTGTTTCTTCAGGTCAACTCTTTGTTGGATATTTCTATTTTATATCTAGTGTTTGGCAGCGGTGAAACATCCCAGCAGGCAACATCGATCCATTCATTATTTTATTTAACTGTCTCTTCTTTCCTAAGTGTGTAAAGAGATTAAAGTGACTTTACCAGAATGGTCTAAAGATCTGCAGTCTCAACTATGAAGTATAAATCTATTTGTTTTCAGGCTTTTCTTTGGTGGATATTGATGTTTATAGTAACAGCTTTTCATTCATTCAAACATATCTGAATTCAGATAGAGATCTTCATCGAGACCACAGTAAGTTATGACCTGAAGGGACGTACAGAACACAGAATAGCATTCAGAAATAACACATAACTATTCAGATAGCAACATTATGTGCTTTTAAACCATGAACCTGTATGAGCCGGGGGCTGTGTGCCAGAACACAGTGTCTGAATGAAGCACTCATTTATCAGAGCACTCACACACATACACACTCAGTCAGGGGGCTTCCCTCATGCTCAACAGCCTCTATCTTTTCTTACCTGTGAATTCAGACACTGTGAGTGTGTTGGTTTATTTATTTTGTTGAATACTGATTTTATAGCATCTAATACTCTCACAGGCTTCTCGCTTAAAGCCTTTACAAACAGATTGAAACTCCCAAATCACCCGTTTGAGTTGCAAGATATCTCTCTCATTCACTCTCTCTCCTACAGCCATTATTAGAGGGGATCTGCTGTATATCCCCTCATGACATAGGCTACTGAATATTACTGTACATTCTGATACTAGCACATTATACTGACAGTGTATGAACGTAGTATGAGATGGAGTATGTACAGTGTTTAAATCATTTCCTTGTCTGTTTTGTTTTCTCCCCTTGTTTTTCCAAATCTTTTAAACTTGTGTTGTTTACTGTTCTGGTAAAGGTGATTCACCCATGCTGTTTTCTACAACATTTGAATTCACTTTCAGTTCAATCTGGATTTGATCACACTGGCTATAAATTAGAGTTCTGAACAGATACATGGGGAAATTGAGAAGGGATTTGCCCCCAAATCAGTTTTACTGCAACAATCAGGGTCAATAAAGAGACCTGGAGTCCCAGCTGAGGCCATAGAAACTGAAACAGTGAGCAGAAGACAGTCAAAGGTTTTTTTTTGGTATGAAAAAAACTATTTAAGCGTTACTCTTAAATAAAACTAAATCTGAAACCAGTTTTATGGGGTTTTTTTTATATTCAGAACTTGACAACCCTGCTTGTCATTATACTTGCTTGGCCAAAGAATTCTACACATTCTTTCACATTCTGAAAGACAAAATGTTAAGTAAATAAGGACCTAAGTTTTAAATCTATTACATTGCTCTGATTTTGCCCTGCTTTGTTTTAATTGGCTCTCAAGTGACGAGTCAATGAATGAAATCCAGGCATATATAAAGGGGGGAATAGATGGAGATGTTAATGTGGGAAAGGAAAAACATTAGGTTGTAAGAATGCCAGATTGTGAGGAGCAACAGTGCAAAAGGGCGGGAGGGAAGGGAAGAGAGCAGCAGGAATGAATGGCCCTCTGGGACCTATTCTTCTTGTTCAGTGCATCTGCCAGGGGCCACATGAAAACCCAACGCCAGCAACTGAGCATGTGCGAAGCCCTCACCAGAATGGAGATTTATTTCGGAGTGGCTTCATGGTTCACGTGTCACCAGCACCTCTCAACCCCGGACCACCAGACAACCCCACCAGACCAAAAACAACTCATCTACTGTTTCCAAAATTCTTATGAAAGCACCATTAATTTGGACTTTGTGATGAATACCACATAACATTTTTTAAGACAACAAATGATGAACTAATGAACTTACAGAATGTTCCTTACACAAGAATGTAAATACACAATGTTCTAAATGTACATTTAGATGTTTAGATGTACATCATTTGTTGGTGCATGTCATTTCATTACTTCCAATTTTTCTAATTTAAATCTTCCATTTAAATGTAACAACTTGCATCTCCTCTGAAACGATTTTTCTTTTTGTCTGATGTCATAAATTCTTCTTATTTTTTACCTTACTTTATTAACCAGCTGACCTTTTTCTATGAGGTAATGCCCACTTTTCACAATACAATCAGTTCCAAATGTATAAAACCAAAAAATCAAAAATGCTATTTTACTCACAAATATGTACGATTACAAAGTAACATGGGTTGCGAACATTTTATGTTGACCTTAAATGCACTTTAGTGATTGTTACACCTTGCCTTGTTACCAGCAGAGGAGCTGAGCTGTATTATTAAGCCGTCTTTGAGTATTGGCCTGTTTGTAAAGTGAGTCTCTTTAAAGCACTGCTTCTGGAATCAGCCCTCACTAATTTGTAGAGTGTGAGAGCGTGGGCTGTTTTGAAGAAGGCTCACAGGAGGCAGATAGTTTGCGGCAGGAGGTTGTAGAGATCTTCCTTCCTCTCGTGCTCCAGATCGACGGGGTTCTGTGTTCTGATCCTTCCTCTTCCTCAGTCAGACGCTCTTATCAGACACAAACACATCTGCTGTTCTTTGACACTCTGTATACACACACAGACCTGCACAACAACTGGCCTTATGCCTTAACAAACATGAGGCAACAAACACATGGACCCAAATACGCACATTCCATGACGTTGAGTTCCCTAGTGGGTTTGTCATATTGAGAAAGACACTCTTTGTGTCTATATGTGTGTGTGTGTGTGTAATAATCACATATCAGAACTCTTCCAAATGCATTAACAGAGTTCCAAACAGAGGGTGAAATTTTAAATTGATGAACTGGCTTCCTTTTAAATCATGAGTTGGAAGTTGAATTGTTCATGACCCACAGGATGTTTAATTGACAGGGAAAGAATTTAACATGGTCACACAGATTAATTTCTTTAGTCCAACACAGCAACAAAATGAACAAAGAGCAGATAACATCTTAGGAAGTTTTCATCTTGTAAACAAGCCTCATGTTGTTTGGTTGTATATTAAATGATATTTGTTTATTATAGTAAATTACTTTCTATAAAATGTTTTTTTTACCATAATCCAATGACGGTTAATTTATTAAATAAAATGGAATTGTATTTATATTATTGTACATTTTCTATGTATTCATAGATTGATTACTATTATCTAATATTTCTAAAAATCCCTAATATGTTGTGTCTATGGTAACAGCTTAATAGATAATTTATAATTTTATTTGTACTTTACTATTCTTCTTACTATTCCCATTCTGCATCTGCACATCCAGACCCATCCATGCACATTCAAATCCGCATTGTTCCACACAGTTCATACATTCCACATGCTCTTTGCACGCTTCATACACACATTCCGTTCAGTGGAGTCATTCATGCAAGGTGACCCCTCAACACCCCTTGACTCTAGACCCAGTTAAACTTAATTCACATGACCGCTTAGCACTGAAAATGCATTGGGATCTCAGTGTATATGTGAGATTTCCAAAGGTCAGGTTTTCCGAATAAGCAAATGTAAAAACTTCCAAGGTTCTTTTACTTTGAGAGGCATTCCTGCCGTTTCCCGTGTGGGTATAAGGCCATTGGACCCTGGAGGAGGAGCTAAGTGAGTGATGAAGGAGTGTGTGTTTGCTTTAATCTTCACTGCAGACCCCCAGGGAGCTGTAGAGTCATGAGTGACATGGGGGTCCAGAGCTCTGCGGCCTGTGGTGAGATTTCCGCACTGCGCTGAACTGGGTGGAGAGAACAGGATCCATCACTGCTGTCAACACCCTAATCCAAAACAAACACCCAACATCTGACCAACATACAACAGAGGGAGAAAAAGCTATTTGTTGTTTTCTGTTACCCTGTGCGTAGGCTCATAAGTGCTTTTTGCGCTGTCCTCCATAATTTCTCAATAACCCTCCCCTGTCATTTTCAAAGCACAAATGGCATTGAGTAAGAATGTCACTCTTCGACCCCCCTCAGAAACATGCAATGTCTTTCTCTCTCACAATTACCCCAGATTTCACTTAGTAGTTTTCTTGCACCCACACATAATCTCTTTTGTTTCGTGCTTTTATTTTGTTTATGTTCATACTCAGACCTCCACGCTTTCCTCAGACAAAATAACAAAAAATAAAGCATGCATGCTTTGAGACAGCTCGCATTATTGCGTTCCAGACGCAGTCGTGCCACCTACTGCTTTTCTAATCAGCTCGCAGGAATGACCGTAGTGTCATGAGTAACGCACCTTCTGGGAGGTGAGAAGTGGGGGGGGGGCATCTCTCTCCTGACTTCACTCCCAGCTCATATGCAGTTTTTATCTTAAGTGCTGTTAATTGGATTAATTGTTGAAAGAAAACTGTTATTAATAGAGGAGGAAAATATACAGAGGTTGGGTGGGGATTCATTTCTTATAAAAACACTAAGAAACAAACAAATCCACGTTTAACACTAGATTCAGCGTACATGCATATATACAAAACCTGTGACCTGTCTCACGTGTGGTGCTTAGTAAAGTTAAAATATGTGTTCATGTGTTGTTCAGGGCTAAAGGTCTTTATCAAGGGGTGAGATAAAGGCATTTAAATAAATTTGTTAGTTACTTGAAAATAGATGACAATGGAGAGCTATGCATTTTGCCCACATACTACTGCAGAGGTAACTGGCAATGCTAACCAACCAAACCTTGACCTCCTGGGAGTAAACCTATTTTTCTCAGTGCCTACATTGAGAAAAAGTACACTGACAGTATTTCGCCACTGGCCCCAAGCACCCCTAGAGCAACCTGACATTAAGTATCTCAAGTACAAGTATCTTGCTTTCCCTAAGGTACAGTGGCATTAGGCAAACTTAGTAACTTATCAGGACATTGATCGTACCCTCAGGGGTTTGAGCCTAAATGTTAACTTAGTCTAGATCCCCTACATGTGTTTTAGATCCTCTCTGGTTCAGGTGTACTTTAGTATAATGAAAGGCACCCAACAGACACTGAGTTTCTTTTCTGATAGCCAATATCAGATGCTATTGGCAGCTGTGTGTTGTCACCAGTTGTCACCATAACAGGAATGTGTCCTGTTATCTTCCACATGGATAACAGAGGATCTGGAGAGGGTCAGCTTAGCCTGCAGTCACAAGCACCTTTTACAGTGTTGATATAGTCTCTGTTTGCCAATGTGTCTCACGTAATGATAAATGTGAATATGTGATTGGAAATCTGATCTCCATCCATTAAACATCTGTGTCCAGTATTTATTTTATTAATTCCTCTTTCATTCTGAGATAAGTAAGGCTTGCTTTAAATAGCAAATTACCAACGATTGGAAACGCTACAATTAAATGTTGAGAAACAAAAAACTAAATGATAAAGAATTATGGTAAAGCATTTATTCTTTGTAAAGATTTCATGACGTGCTTATTCGTTTAGTTTTCAACACAAACTTTTATAATTAACGTTAACGTAATAGACAAATAAAACTTACAAAGCATTTCCTTTCAAGTTAAAGTCATAATTTAATTTAATATTACTTTCAGGATATCCACACAGAACAATGTTAAGGTATTGGCTTGATTATTTCGCTGTATTTTCATAAGGATCGCTTGTCTCTGCAAGCCACAGACAAAACGTGTGTTCGTTCTGAAACATATTTAAGGATTTAATTGTGAAAATAGCACACCATAAAACCTCAAATCGTGTCAAAACACGAACAAAACACTTGTCAAAGATAATATGTCACGTCGTATCACATATGTCATTCCCGCCGGTGACGCCTAGCGTTTTTTAAGACGCATGTCATTGGCTCTAATACCCGTCCATCATCTAATGCTCCTATTCGTTTAGTTAACCACTAGTCCCGCCTCTCCAACACTATGCGCTGATTGGCCATCCCGCGCGTCTCAGTCGCGCTTAGCCCGGTCCGTTTACGCGAGGGCAGCCAATGCGAGTCGGGCTGGTCGGGCACTTTCGGCGGATACTTGGCGAGCGTGAACTGGTGGCAGTGTGGAGCGTCAACGCGAGCTCAGTACAGTCAACAGTACCCGCCGAGTCCACATCGACTCTAGCGAAGGGAGCAAAAGAAAGACTGAGGGGTTTGTGTTTCTCCATCTCAAGCCACAGTTTTATCTGGAGACGCAGCGTGGAGGGGGAACGAGGGACTTGATCCGCACCGTTATTTTTTCTTTTGTGTTTCTTTTTTCTTTTCTCGTGGAAGGAGTGTGAGGGTTTGCGTGTCAAGATGATGGTCGGGGAGATCGAGGTGAAGGAGAAACCGAGGCCGAGTCCCGACTATCTCATGCAGTTACTGAACGAGAAGAAGCTCATGACGAGTTTACCGAACCTGTGCGGCATCTTCACACATCTGGAGAGACTTCTGGACGAAGGTACTTGTGTGTGAATATGCGTGTGTGGTGTTTCACCGCAATTTCACAACTTGGCAAACTCTCAGTTCTGCGAGAAAAAGTTATTTTTGTGTAGCATTTGAGTGTTTTTGTGTTATGTTTTACAGCTGTAAAAGTTTTCTCGGTGTGTGGGTCGCTAGCGCTGTTAGCTGTCTTGCTAAACGGCAACAACTTTTTAATCAGTCATATTTGCTTAACCTTCACTACTGTACCATCAGATCTTAACACCACACGTTTGACACTAGTCTTTTTAACCTGGTTAATAACACTGTGTGATAAACGAGTCGTTAACTTCAATGAGAACAGTTGGTAACTTTATTTTTGGGGGTTGTGTGACGTTAGCAGTGCCGCACGAGCAAGAAACAGATTATGTTTCTGATAGTTAAATGTGTATTTACTGAAGTAATGAGAATAAGATTCACGTCACCACTAAACACAATAGGTTTAATCTCAGACAACTAGCTGTTTGTTTGGAGATGAAGCGTTTTCAGGCGTGCAGTTGAGTTTTGATGCGTATATGCGCCCCAGGGGAGAGAGAGAGAACTGAGAGGGAAGTAAAAAAAGGCATCGTAGAGAAACTTGATGTTTGGTGCCTGTGATGTTTACCAGATTTTAGCTTGTGCGTCTCTGCACCATCACAGATTTTACTCCTCGCGTTCTTTTGTGTCTGAAGCGGTGTATCTTATAATCGTGATTTGTTTAATGAATAAGACTGATCCGGATGGGGCTTGAATCCCAGTACAACACGGTGTCCGTCTATTACGGTTTCGTGATCCAGACGGGTGATCGTACTGTTGACATGCGAGCACGCGGCTCTGATTGTTCTGTAACAAAGAGAGACGAGCCGCCTTAAATCTGCTGCAATGTTAACAAACAGCAGCTTTGTTTGCGCTCTTATTCTGTCGGTGTGTTGCAAAATCGCCCAGTGCGTCACCGGATAAACTCGTTTGGTTAGACTTATGACACCTTCACATACCGACACACAGTGTCAGATACCACAGTTTACATTTAGAGCTCGACCTCAAGTTTAGCTTTGGTCCAGCAGTCCCTGAACTTTGCGTGTGCTATAGTTAGTTAGTAGTTATGGGTCAGCCAGGCTAAATGTTAAGCCTAAAACAAATGTTTTTACTAGTCAGTTGTCTTTTATGTACTTGTTTTTTTGCTCTTTATTATTATGTGAGCGCTGTTGTATTTGCGCTTGTGTGCTGGAAGCTGCATTAACCAAAACATGTTTCTTGTGTTTGAAAGCACACTTGGCAGTAAAGCTCTTTTTGATTTGGACTGTTAGATATGTGTAAGTTTGCTTAGGTTTAACCATTACTTTGCATTACAGTCTTTGCTTTTTGATATTAGAAAAGTAAAAACATTTTTATACTTTGTTTTTTGTTTCTAAACCTGTTAGTATTGCATATAAGATTTGCTGATAAATCGTACTTTAATACTAGTCCTTGTATCTACAGTAGAGCTATTTGCTTTATCTGTTCATGGCACAGACAAAGTCACAGTGTGTTTTCATCCAAATCTTCTGCCAGGTCTCTTTTAGTGAGTTCATGAGAGATTTCTCATGAAGCTGCCCACTCTGACACCAAACAGTGAGTGCTTAGTTCATCCTGTGTCATGTTTGTGTATTTAAACTCATTTCTCTGTTTACTTGCACTTTGTTCCTCTCTCGCTGTAATTGTTCTTCTCGTTCCACTCAAATTTAGCCCGGTTGAAACCGCTGAGAACACCATTCTTCGTTTTTGCTTTGACACACATCTTTAAAAACACACGGATTGAGCTAGGTGTAAATCTCTGCTTTGCTCAGCTGAATTTGCATACTGATTTGACTATGCAAATGAGAGGCTCAGGATAATGTGGCCCAGTTGTGTGTTTGTAGTGGTAAATACTCTGACGTAATGAAAGGGAAATCTGTACAGTTATGTACACCGTACACTATCTCTCCTGACCTCTGCTTTACAGCATCTGCTGTTCTGGGAAGTGGTCGACCGATATTGGATCCTAAATACTGGCCTACTGATTAGTAACAAAATTGAACAAGTAACCAAATCTCTAAGGGTATTAAAATGTGGTTAATGTACACATTTCAATGGCAGTGCTCTCAATACATCTGTTTTTGTTCCTTTCTGGCCAATTGGACACAGTTAGTGACCGATGTGTTTATTTACTACTAGTTTTGTGGAGCTGCTTGGTCTGTGCTGTAGTGGGTATTGCACCGATCTGAGATCAGGTTTCACTTGTTGTTTAAGATCTGGGCTGTTCCAGGTTGTGTAGCTATTCCAAGTAGAGATTAAATCAAAAAGGCAAATTATTTTACCTTGGTATGTTTCATTAATCATGTGAGCCCTCAATAGGCAAATAAGCCACAGACTTGAGTCAAGCTGTTTACAATAAAGTCCCTGCACACAACTCAGTTGAGAGATAGTGACAGTGTGTGTGTTTTTGTGTTGGGGGGGTTTGCAGTGGGAACAATCTCTCTGTTGGCTCCTTGTAAGAGTTCTCATAACAGCTGCACACAAATGCTCATAACTCCAATAGATTGTGTGTATTTGCAGCTGTTGTCATGGCAAACGAAAACCAACACCCTTAGCACCCCCCAATCTGATGGCTGCGAAACAACTGCTCTGTCTCTCTCTCAATGTGCTATGTGAGTGTGTGTCAAGCTGACAAGAGAAAGACAGGTTTGCAGTGTGCTTGTGATCTTCAGAGGTGACCCTGTGAGTGTTTTGAGGGCTGTCTTTGATAAGTCTGTGGCAGCTGAGTCCAGTGCTGGGGCTTAAGGCAGACAGGCTGGTTCAGAAATGGACACGGCAATGGAGGGAAGTTAATTTGGGAACAAGTCAAGGTTAAAGATTTTGATTTTTAATGGTCACTTTACTAGTAAATTATTGTGTCTAAAGCTGTAGGTGCGACTGTATTTATAGTGTGTTTATTACATAGTGATACTGTGAAGATGAACTGTCATTATTGCAAATAAACACTCTCAGTCCAGGTTTACAGTAGGCTGTGTATTATCCCTGCATTTAGATTTAGCATCAAGCGCTAGCTCACGTAAGGCGAGATAGGAGCCTACAGTTTCTCTGTTTTAACCTGCTGTTGCCTTCAGGACATCTAGAGTTGTAGAGGAAGACTAGTACTGTTCTTAATCTTCAAGGTTGGTGTGAGTTTATTGCTTTGTTGGGCTGGGACTTTGGGCACCTTACTGCATCTAGTTTAATTAGCTAGCTAGATCCATTAGCTGAGGTACTCAAATCTAACCAGGGTTCAGTATAGTGTGTGTGCGTAGATAATTTTATTCTCTCTATCTTTGTTTCACTCTCTGTTTCTGTATCCTGCTGGGTGCTGATAAATTGGATAGCAGGAAGAGGTTGACAGGGTTAGCACAGGGAATGGAGAAGTCTCGCTCATTTTCCCTCTCTCTCCCTCTCCCTCCCAGTGGAATTACGGGGTGTGTGTGCCTGTAACGGACCCTGGCTCGGCCCTTGTGTGGCCCCCGATAAAGTCATGTCTGTGTGCATCAGGCTGTGCCCTGTTATCAGGGGGTCTCTTTCACAAGCCCAGGGGTTCTTTATCAGACCCTACCCTGCCAGCACTGCTGTCCATCTGATGCCACACAGACACCAGAACACGCCCTCCAACAACTTTTCCACTCAAAGTGAAGCTTTTTTTAGCCAGCCGCTAATTTAACGGACCAGTTGTGGCATTATTTTGTTCAGCACGAGTGCGTGCCCTTCTCTTTTGTTAGACCAGGTCGTAACTTCTGTTACGGCCACTGTAGCAGAGAGTCTGATGCAATGATTCCGACTCAGTCACGACTCCCTAACCACCATGACACACGCTCATGAGCTCCCTGGAGGAGAACAGCAGGGCTTTCATGGGCCAGCTCGCGCAGGAAACGACTGATTCACTGTTTTTGGAAGGGGAGGAGTCCTTTTCATAAGAAACGAGAAACAGTCTCTCAACAAAAAAAAGGAATCTGTCCAGAAGTCTTGCTTTTGTAGCATAAGGCTGGATGTGTGAGTAGTTTGTGTTGTTGTAGTTGTAATGTGGTGGAGAGAGTGTGTGTTCAGGAGCAGCTAGTATCTCTCTCTCTCTTTTGAGTGGGGGAGGGCCTCACCCTTCACATTCCACAACTGCCTGAAATATCTCCACACCCCTTCGCTCTCCTGTTTTCGTACCGTTTCAGTTTTTTTCCTGTTTTTACCATCAGTGGCTCGGAGGCGCTGTATTTTTCTTTGTTTCCATTTAACCGTTTTCCTTGATGTCTGGAGAGAAAAGCGTTTCTGTTTAATTGAGGAACTGAGGCATTGTTTGGCTAAATTAGACAGCAGTATTCCTCCATGTGCTCATCTGCGCATTCATTAAGCACTTGAATCCTACTAATGTTTGTTCAATCTCTTTAAAAGCTGTAATTAGTTGTAATTAGGATTATTCTTATTTTTTTGTGGGCTGGAAAATGGTTGTGGAATTGATCTGTGTGGACTGTGGTCTCTGCCCAAGGTGGTTCTGTTTGACTCTTTATCCTGTGAATTCAACTCCTCACCTTCGATTCGCTCTCAGCAGCAAATCTTAAACCCGCAGTGTTGCTTTTCACTGAATGTAGTGTCTCCAAACCAAACGTGTTTATTTTCCCTGTTTGTCTGTTTTGAGCATTACCTAACAGAGGGCCAATCAGAGCGTACGCTGCACCAGGCCTCACAGGAGCACACAGATGTCATTGTGTGATTTAAGTAGGTTATTTGTCCATTTCTTTTCCGCAGTAAGTGATATCAGACACATTCCATTCTGATTGTGTTATTTACTTACAGCATCGCTAGTTCCTGTTTCATCAGTTTTCTGTTTAATAATATTTTTCTGATTTCTCTGACTGTAAGATGTCATACAAACAGGACACATTGCATAATGTTTGTGCATTTTCTAAATAGTTCTAAATAACCATAAACATATGCATCAGAGAATTTCACTCAACAATCATTCTAAAGCTGAAACAAAACATTTGTTGTTTCTAAAGCACGTAACAGCTGTTAAAGAGCAAAAGCTTTTGTAGTTGTGTGTGTGTGTGTTTAGTAAAGTGTATTGATGTTAAGTCATTGAAGTTTATACTCACCTGTTGTTGTTTTAACATTCCACTACTGCCAGCTGTGAGTGCGTGTGTGTGTGTGTTTATGAATGTGTGCGCGCAAGAATTCTGTTCAGCTGTGAACGTTATATCGGCCTCCATCAATTTTGCTGTCACACACTGCACATAGCTTCGTCTGCTAGCTTTTTGTTACATTTGTGCTCGATTAGCTCTTAAATGTGTCAAAAACAAAAGAGCATCATGGGAGAGGAAGAGCGTGTGCTTTGTGGGTGAGGGTTAGTTGTGTGTTAGTCCGGTCAACACAGCGCTGAACTGATTGATTGTGTGCACAGAGAGAGAGAGAGATGGTGTTTTGTCGAACTGAACGCGCTGGCAGAGAAAGGGAGACATGGAAAGACAAATAGTGTGTGTTGTGAATGAGGTCAGCCTTGGGGGGAGTGTTGGTGGGGTGTCTGTGCTCGGACAATGAAGCATTATGTGTTCAACACAACTCTCTCTCTTACACACATGACATCATTGCCCCGGCATACAGGACATGAACCTCTGTCTGAGTTTCCTGTTTGAAGATTTTTGACACCCGCTACACCAGCACAATGCTGATGGTATGTGGGTCTCTTAGCCCAGTAGCTACACAAAGCATTGAGGCCATAAATGAATTTGCCTTTATGACTGAAGTGCTTTATATAAGCGTAAATAGCTGGTGTGTGAGTGTTTGTATGTACTGTTTCAGAAAAGGCAGAAACATGCTCTACAAAGCTATACAAATGCAAACGGTTGGTTAGCACTTTGCACTCATGCTTTCTGTGCTGGTAACAGATTTCTGTGCTCAAAGGGTGATTGTTCTTTAGATGTCCTTTGAATCTGTGCTGGTAGCTACAATCATCACAACAGTAAAACTAACTTAAATAACCAATGTGCTAGGCAAGATTGTCCTTAAATTGTTGATCTATGACAATGCTAGCTGATCTAAAAGATCAAACTGGAACCTAACACTGACAGAAGTTGTAATGCCCCTTGTGACAACTAGTTTGCCAACAAATTATCAAAACAGACCTAAGTTTGGCTCTTGAGTTGAGAATCACTCGCCTTCTCTCTTCCTTTCTTCTGTCTTTCTGTGCCAGAGGGCTGCGTCATCTTTCTTTTAACTAAAGACCACAGCTTGCGTTTAAAGTCCATAACAGTGTCTGTTTGCATTAGTCAAGAGTCACACGAACACACTGCTTTTAGCATATTTTCTTTCCACCCTCTTCATCATCTTGTCCTCAGGAGGATCAGTTGAAAGCTCACAGCAGACAAAACTCATCGTGGCAGTTACTGAGTCACAACATTGTAACATTGTTTTTTCCTCAGTGTTTATTTTTTCTTCCTGTGTGTTGGAGAGTAGAATCTCCTCTCTCAATGTTACTCTTTGTCCATCTAACGCTGGAGAGTTCAGCTCATCAACCCCCTTCACACACGCACAGAGTAATGCTGTAAATATTTGTTTTTATTTTGATTGCCGTAGGCTTCTGAATTTAAATGACTGAACCTCATGACAGTGCTGCTCTCATTGGTGCTTTTGCAGAATGCAAATGAACTGGTTTTACACATCTACAGATCTGCGCTGCATGACTTAAAAGTTCTGTGATAAACATCTTCACTATCACGCTTCATAGGTTTCGTCTTGTAACGTGGACGCCACAAGATAACTAAACATTAGATTCCAGTAACAAGTCCTTTGCTTACTCAAATTCCTCCACCCTAATCTGTAACAGTTTCCTGGGTCTCCACTGTACAATATAGGCATTTTCCTGTTCTTATGTTGCGTTATCTTAAAATATGTAGCTAGCCTAAATATCTCAGACAAGTTTATTATGACTTTGTTATACGTCATTATGTTAAAAGCAGTTTATAATGGTGCCCAAAGGCCAAATCAGATTACTTATGATGGCAAAATGTGTTCTCCATTCATAAACACACCGTGATGTGGCATGTTTGTTTGTAGGCTGGTTAGTTACATCACCATTGGCTGTACAGTGGAAGTTCAGGCTGCTTTTGAGAAGTTTGTGGTTCCTCAGCCGAGCACCAGCAGATCACTAGCTTGTGCGTGAGAAGCGCCACCATTTAGGGGATGAAGGGCAAGCGTGAGAAATGAGTTTCTTAATATACTCCTTTCTCACTCTTTAATTTGTGTCTCTGTATAAAATTGGTTTACAGTATCTTCAAAAGAGTGGCAGACAATCTCTATCCTGTCATACAGGGACATGCTCAGGCTTGTCTGGGACGCTTCCATTACCCAGAGTGCTTTGCTGTCATTACTACTGCGGTGAAGGCACTTTGTGTTGTCTGCCATCCTATGTCCCCAGGCATCTCTTGAGATCAGTTACATAGTGAAAGTAGCACCTTGAGATCACACCTCTCTCTCCCTCCCTCCCTCTCTCTCTCTCTCTCTCTCTCTTTTTCTCTCTCTCTCTCTCTCTGTCTCTCTCTCTCTCCGTCTCTCACACACAAGCGCTGGTGTAAATGGTCCTTGTCATTGGCTGCCCTTATTTCCTGCTAATTAAACTGAGAGGAATGCAGCCCTGTCACTCCATCTCAAACTGATAGAGAACAGAAATTATCTGATGAAGAGCTTAAGAATGTAGACACACAAGCCAGTGTTTGTGGTACCTTCTCACCACCACATCAGAGACCAGAGAAGCTTCACTTAACCACAGAATTAGATCACTTCTGTTGTCCTTCACATCACTTAGTGCTATTGTTGTTTTTTAGCTCCCACTTACTAGCTGTTTTAAGTTTTGAAGAGAGAAGGAGAAAAAAACTTGAATTTGCAAAACTTCTGCTTTTTGTGTCATTTTGATTTGTCACACTAAACAGGTTTTTGTTACCATGGAGGATATGAGGGTGTCCTGTTTAAGAG
>JAZGTK010008053.1:0-18704 GCA_036877625.1 Ambastaia sidthimunki
AATGCTGTGTAAAGTTTTTTATTCATATAACCTCATTGTCTAGGAAAAATAACTGCGATCTCTTTTATGATTTCCAATTTCGTAAGTGCATCAATGAGGTCTTTGAAACATCGCCTACACTGTACATACTTTACTGAAGAGTACAAGCTCATTATGACAGGTGATGTTGTCAGGCACGGACTGTATTGTTCTCTTTAATTAAATCTGTAGAGTGAGGAAAGCTCTCACACTCCACTAATGAGACTTTTCATCAAGACTGTGAGTGTCAGATTTGGCTGCGTTAGACACTTGAATGTTGATCATGGAGGAGATGCATCTTCAAAGGCGTGAGGAGATGCGGCAAATGTGTTTAGAACAACTGAATTTATTTATCACCTCCACTGTTCTAACTCTGTGTGTTGATTAGCTTAAAGGCTTAAAGATCTCAGTGCAACAACTTTTTTGTTTTTACCAAACCTAATGTTTTATCAAGAAGCCAAAAACATGTATTGGACTTATTTAATAGTGTGGATGAAAATCAGCAGGACAATATATTACATTTTATTGATATGATAATATTGCCACATTCAGTGTACTGTGATTCACTGTGATATATATTACAATCTTTTACTTACTGTTTGTCATTTATCTTTATTGGACTTCTGTGAGTTGCTTAACGTGTACTTTACTCCACAACAGAGGCATATAAATAAACTACATCAGAGCTTTTCAATACCAGACAGTTACAACAGATGCCTCTCTCACAGGCTGGGCTGTGGTTCTCAATGGCCGCCCAGTCAGTGGTCTGTGTCATCTCTCCTGACACATAAATTGACTGGAAATGAAGGTGTTGCTTCAGGCATTGAAGCGCTTCCGTCCACATCTCAACACGTTTGTCCATATGGAAAACACCATAGTGTTTTTTTTTAATAACCAGTTAGGGCTGCTTTCGCACCCCTGTTCAGGCTGGTGCAGCAGATCCTGGTCTGGGCAGAGACCAGACTGCTCTTCATCAGAGCGATGTACATCCCAGGTCATGCAAATCTGGGAGCAGATATCCTGTCGAGACAGAGGATGAGACAGAGGATGAGGCTCGGGGAGTGGAGTCCATTTGGCAGAGGTATGGCTTAGCAGAAGTGGATTTGTTCACCTCTGAGGAGTTGAACCATTGTCCCCTCTGACTGAGCTCCATTGGGGCTGGATGCCATGTCTGTTTCAGGCTTAGGGGTCTAAATTTGGAAACTGTGGGGAGATCTGGCATCTGAGGGGAGCCAGCTTTTAGATGCTGGTCTCTCAACTGAGGTTATGAAAACCATTCTGAGTTCCATAGGTCCTTCTACTAGGAAACTGTATGTTCTGTGGTGGCAGCTTTTAGTGTAATGGTGTGAGCAACACCATTTTGACCCTCAGATCCTCCTGGGTTGACACTCTCTTTTAACACTTATTTAATGACACTTATTTATGGACATAAATAAGATAATGAGGTATAACATGTTAGTCTGATGCATGTCAATGTGTAAAACAATAATAAATCAAACAAAAACAAAAGCTAAACTACATACAAAAGAACCAAAAAAAAAAAAAAAGCTTATGCTAGAATCTCCCAAACTACACCAACAATGCACTTACATGAAGGGTAAAACAGGTGCATGGGTACATGAAGGGTAAAACAGGTGCATGGGTACATGAAGGGTAAAACAGGTGCATGGGTACATGAAGGGTAAATTTAATGTATTTACACACATTTTACACAAAACTCACACACATCACCTTTAAGTTCTTTATTGAATTACAATCAACCACAGACCAATCTTACATTTCACTGCTGGCTGTATCCTGCATCAAAAATCTTGAATCTTAAACAATGATAGTAAAACATGGGGATTATTTGAAATTACATGATAATCTCAAAAAAGAAACAACAATCATCTGTTTTCATCTGTTTTCTAGGAATCTGACTTAAGATTTTTCAAGAACACAGAGACTCTGTAAAAATCTCTAATGCACTCAAAGCTTAATCCCGCTGAACACTCGCTTTTTTTGGCTACTTTCACATTTCACATGCATGCAGCACAGGTAACACATTATTTTTTGTCAAGGTTGAGTGTCTGTGTATTCTCCTCTCCGCACTTTTTTGTTTCATGCTGTTTTTCCTTCTGTGTTGTTTCACAGCCCATTATCATTGGTGGATAAAATGAGCCAGCTCTGAGATTACACTTTTGTTGACTTGGCCAGATGATGCATAACTGTGCATAGCAAATAAACAAATATTTGTCCAGGATGTTGACATTATCTTCATCTCTTCTGCTTCCTGCCAGCCTCAAAGTGAAAGTGACGTGTTTGTCAGGTATGTTGTGGTATCTTATACTTGAAATGTGTTAACCCATCGGTGAGAAATGAACACACACATGGAGCAGTGGGACCAGAGCAGAGGAGCTGTGCTCATTTTTATTTAGCGTTAGGCTGATAAAGGTCTCTTGTCAAATATAATTGCACCTCTGGGATGCCGGAGAGCCTTTGAGACTTGAGAAAATTGTGCCGTGAACCATTAGCTGTAATGAAATTTAAAAATGTGAATATATAAAGAGGTGTCGTACGTTTGCTTCTAATGTGACAATCAAGAGGAATAATATGTTGCAATAACACACATCAGAAAAACACATGTAACTCTGTCAGTACGTTTAGAGGGTTTAAAGCACGTGTTTCAGTAGAAGTCCTGTTGTCACCCAAAAAACATTCTCTCTCTGTTAAGGATTCTTTGATAAATGTGCTCTTACACCGCGGGGGCATCCAATTAATTCCCTTAATGACATCAGACAGTAATAATGGCAGTGGAGCCCGAAACATAGAAAGTAATTTTGCCCCTTATTAAGGCTAATGGTTTAACCTTAGCCATGCGTGCTAGTTAATTACAAAAGGGAACACTAACAATAAATAGGAGGCAGTCAAGCCACACACTCTGAGAATTTATGGGATACTTAGGGATTTTACTTAAAAACTAAATAAGTGAAAGTGTGTCCGAGTTTGGTAATTGTGTTAAATATCGATCAGCTTCTAAAGTCATTTCTTTAACCATTCCTGGTGCGATAGTGCCATCTCTTCTTAATTAAAAAAATCCATTATTCTTAAAGGGATAGTTCACCCACACTGTATGGCCTTTTAAAAATGAATTTAACGCAAAAAACACACAAAACAATATTTTTGGTGTTCTATGAGATGGTAAGGCAAGCAAATAAACAGAGTTTAAAAAAAGCCAATAGATGTGCATACAGTTGCTTGATTGTGAAGCAACTCACAGGATTAGAGGATTAGCCTCCATGTGGATCGTATGCTAACATTTCTTTCAAACTTGGGTTTTAAACTTCAGGTAACTCTGGTCCCAGAACAGTGTAAAAGAGAAGCTTCAGTCTGGTGCTCTGTAGGTTATTTCACATGCCATCAATTCTCAACCCAGTATCACATCTATTATTTATGTCGGCCTTTGACTCATTTTTTGCTCATATTTTGGAAATGGGAATCTTTGCTTCTGTTATGGCCCCAAATCTAATCTGATTAGCTGGTGGTTTTTATTGCAGCTGCCCAAACAACGAGTCACATAAATCTTCAAATTCCTCTTCATTCTAATACTTCTGCAGTGCCTGATCAATCACTTTATTTTAAAGATGCATTCAGTAATTGTTGTTTTATATCGAGCTGGCCGAAACAGCAGTCAGCATCACACAAAAGGAAATTCAGTTACTGATGCCAAAAATATGCTACGTTTAGCTGGCCGTGATTGTTTTATCCCACAACAGAAATGAACCATAGAGACCAAGCGTGTGCTATTTGGCCTGTCACGTGGTCTCAAAATGGTGGACACCATGAGGAGAACGCTTCATGTAAAATAAAATAGCTATGCTACTGAAATGACTTATATTAAAAGTTGGCAAAAATACAAACTTATCTCCTTCTCTCACATGCACACATGATTGTGAACATATTTTCTAATATTCATTTCTTTATACGTTCATAAAAATTTTAAATAACTATTAGAGTGCATTTTTAAGATATTTAACAAAATTTCAACAAATTTTAGATAGCAAATTGTAATTAAGAAATGATGGTTACTCAAATGCAGTTTGGTAATGTGTTCATCCAGTAAAAATGACATTAGCTTTGACTTACTACTGTTGAGTTACTTTGAGTTAATCTCTCTTTATAATAAATCAATTAAACTATTTAATACGCAGTAATATACTCATTTACAATGTTTGTGGTTTGCTTGTTAATATGATTCCATAATGAAAATAAACTATTACACTATTGTTATCATTGTTCCTAGAAAGCTTTCCATTATAATGACATTGTTTCCACAGTTTGTCTTATTAAGAAGAATGAATACATAGGTTTTATAAATACAATGTTTAATTGATCCAATTCATTTGTTTCCAATGCAACATCCTCACAAGTTCACAATCAGTTAATACTCTGTAAGCCATCGCTGGCTGTGCCAGACCCCCAAATGCCTCTGATGCAACATTACAAACAAAGGACGATTGTCTGGCTCAGAGCGTAATGCAATTCAGAGCTCTACAAACGCTTAAGATTTATATTTGGTGTAAAAAAGGGTGAGCGAGCAACCCTTGATTTGTGTTGAGTTTGAATCGTAAACCTCAATAAAGTCTGAGCAATGCATACAAAAATACTCTGTGCAATCCTTTACAATCCAGAACCACAATCCATTTTTTGTACGTTGTTCAAAGCTTGAGCTAACCTCATCAGGCCTATGGTGGCTGCCTCCTTTTCTTAGACTTAAAAATGAGAGTCTACCTCATAGATTTACCAAAGACATTTTGATTTTGCATGGACTTTAACTTTGATTTAGCGTTTAATGTTGAAATCTCATCAGAGCAAAGACTTTTATTCCAGGACTGCAGCGTCAGCTTCCACAAGCACCCGAATATATTCTGAATCATTGAATCTGGATTTCCCAGCAATGCACTCACTTCCACATACAGTATATGCTACACATGATATGTGTGACTGGATCAGATCTTCACAGTTTCAAAACCATAAATGTTCCTGTTTGAAGAACTAAAATATGAGATGAGAAATTCCTACTATGCCTTTTCATGTCCCCATCAAATATGTCTTAAAATATGTCCAGGGCAGAAAGAAAGTCAGATGGGTTGGAAACAGCAATGAGGGTTGATAAATGATGACAGATTTTTCATTGAGGTGAACTATATCCACTACAGGAGAGAGAAATCAAGACATCACCCTTAATTGGAGTCACAAACATCTGGTTTCTGTCATCTCTGTGCTTGCAGGCATTAGTGATAACCAACATGGATATGTGCAGAATATTGACAAACAGAAATGACTGTTTTTGTATGAATGCGACAGTTTGTACAACTGCTTCATTGTAGGAAAACAACCAGGAAAGAAAATGTATTTGGGTAAGATATGAGAGTTATTAGGCCTTCATGTTTTGGATGAAAGATTAAACTAATGGAAATTAAATTGTTTTATTATTTTATGACAACATCATGAATAAATAAACATGGAGTAAATTTGAAATTTTACAGTTTTGGTTTGAATGCGTGTTGCTATTTTCTGGGTGCACTAATTCTGTGTTCTAAAATGTAAAAACAAGCTAACTTGTTACAAACTATTCTTGATGAAAAACAGATTTCCTTATTATTTTATTTCTCTAATTGAAATGTTTTAAAGTTTTAACTGGTAATTGTTTAATTAATAGGTGTACTGCATTAATGAACTAGACAATCTATATTATTTATGTTCTAGTCTTGCGTTCCCTAAAATGTTAAGATAATGAAACATATTTGTGACTTGTGGGCTGATTTCATAAACACATATAGGACTGTCCTTCTTGTTCAATCATCTGCTTTTCTCTATAGATGTGGCCCGTGGGAGTGTACTGACTGCATTGTGATTCCTCATGTGGAATGTGATACATGGTTAACCACTTAAAAAATGTGCTTATTAAAAAATAAGTAAAAGTGACAAATCTGTCAGGTATGGTAAGCCTGACAAATGTGAGCTCTGCATTTTAACCCAACACCGGTCGTGAACACACACACACGCACACACACGCACACACACACACACACACACACACACACACTTGGAGCAGTGGGCACTGCAGCATCAGGGGAGGAATCAGAAGTTGCTCAAGGGCACCTCAGTTGCTACCTGCCGGCACTGGAATCAAACCAACAACTGTGTGGTTATAAGTCAGACTCTCTAACCAGTAGGTCACAACTGCCCCCAAACCGTATCAGATTAGTCTGTTTAATATTTAGCAGCACATAGACTAATCGATATATGTCTTTTTGAATTCAGATGACAAGATTCTAGAGGCTTTCATCAAAGCACAACACTGGATCTTTTATGTGTAGATGCTTCATCTTTGACTAATTCTGTTGCTTGTACACCAGGTTCTGGTTAGAACTTCCAGAACTTCAAGCATTTCTTTAGAAGTTACTTTCAACTATGATTCAAGCAATGATGCACGGGACTGCTGGCACAAGTTAGTGACATTTTAAGCTAATGATCATTTATATTCTTTATGCATGTGCCAAAATGTTATGATTATCTGACAGCTCCATATTATAGATTAGATTTGATAACGATGTGACAGAGAAGATGAATGCGTCTCTTTTAAGACTCTCTTCTTGTAATACATTTAAGGCTCATTGTAGCTCATATTTAATCTCATGTTTTTATTTTAAAAATATTCTTGGTGTTTTTAGATTTTGCGACCTGCATGATTTATCAGTTTGGCATGAAAACAAACAGTCCCAGTTACTTCATTTTGTCTTTTTAGATTTAATCTTAAATCTCAGAGGGAAACAGTCATTAAGCACAGACACCATCAACAGACACTGTCAACAGTTGCTAAAGCTGAAATGATCTCATAAATATTAGAAAAGGCACACAATCTTAAAAAATACAAATTTAATAAAAACAAATGTTATTGCAAATAATTGCGTTTGCAGGGTTTTGACATTTCTGTAAATTAATATAGTCACTTCCTCTCTCAATTTTACTGGCTTCTTGTTTTCTTTGCATATAAACTTCTTACAAAGCTCTTCCTAACTTTAGACCTTCATATTGATCTGATCTTCTTCAACCTTATGCTCCTGTTACACTCCTTACACAATCCTCTAGTGAGGGATTGTTAGTCATTTGTAAATCTAGTCTGGTAACTGTGGGTGCCAGATCTTTTGCACCCATGTTGCAGCTCCCATGGTTGTGGAATCATCTACACATTTATCCCTCCCGTCTCTTCTTCAAAAACTCCTTAAAACACATTTTTCAGCTCTTGGTCTGTAAATTGTACTAAATGTTATTCGTTTGTATTACTCTATTTGTTTTCATTACTCCCTTATTGTTTGTATCCGTAATCCAGGGATGGGCAGCCTTGTTCCTGAAGGGCCAATTGTCCTGCAGAGTTTAGCTTTAACCCTGATCAAACATAACTGAACCAGCTAGTCAGGATTACTAGAAGGCTACAGACAGGTGAGTTTTATCAGGGTTGGAGGACATCACAGGACACTGGTTGCCCATCTCTGCTCTAACCTACCTTTACCCTTGGTTTGTTTACTGTGCCTTGTTATAGATCACTTTGTAGTATCTTAGGTTTGACAAAGTGCTATATAAATAAAAATAATTAAAATATACAATGAAATAAATAAGTGTAAGTATGTAATAAGTAATAAGTGTAATATGTAAATAGCATGTTTATATATTTAAAATATAATAATAATAATAATATTTAAGCAAAATGGTGTATTTAATGACTAACGTCATATTACTTATAGTACAAATTCAGTGCTTTCTGTGTTCTCTGATTTCTTTGATATTTCAGTAAGTAATGTTGAACGCTTTAATGGTCATCGGAAACACACAGAAACTTTATTGAGCAAAGAGCATGTTAAAATGGGCTTTTATTGCATATGTATGTGTTAGTGCAGGCATATTGCTAAAAAATGTCCCTTAAGAATAAGTTTCTTATTCTTAATATCTGCATTAGCCTCAGATGTCATGTGACTCGCTGTCACATGCAGACCCCGTTGAACATGCATTTCATGCATATAAAGTTTCCCGAATGCAATTCTTGCTGCAGAAGTTGCAGAAAGACCTTGGCATGCTAAGGAAAAACATTAATAACTTAAATAAATAACCATAAGGTTTTTACATGTACAGCAGTGACATCATCATTACACTAAGTGATCCTGTATCTCTGTTTTATTTAGACTAGCACCTACTATTTTTTATTTGATAGGTCAGGTATAATATCTCAGATCACAAATAGCTTTTTACCTGTTTTACATTGTGTAAATATAGGTGTGAAAAAGCATCTTGCTGCATCGATTTTGGTGTAAATATTATCTACCTTCTATTAACACTTGGTGTAAATAGCAATGAATATGCAAAGAAGCTCAAAAAATGCTTCCGAACAGATATCAGATATATATTCAAGTCTCAAGATTAATTAAACTGTATGAAAGCTTCAAGCCATAAACTTCCCTTCACTGCCTTTAACTAAACTTTCTCAAGTGGTGCAGAGTGATTGGTCAGTACGTTTCCCTCCCCACTTCCTGTGAAGTGATAAATTGATGTACACTTGTTCTCAATGCTTACTGACCCCTCTGGACCGAACATGCTCGCTCTCGGCGATCTGTAATCTCACTTAAGATGGCCCAACACCTTGAACTCCACTTTGCAGGGCAGGTTTGGCAACAGTATACCCTTGGAATGTACCCTTCAAATTCACAGCCAGTACACTTCAACCCGTGGTTACCTGCCATGCGGAGAGCAGTAACTCCCAGAGGGATCATCAGATTCCAGAAAAACCCTACTTAGGATTGAACCTTTTTCCATGTTAGCAGCCCAGGACCAAAGAGCTGCCTCCTTGGAACATTTAACTTAGATTATCAATCAGTCTGTCACTATGAAATATGAATGATAAAAACTCAATCGGTCTCCCACACTGCATCTGCGGGGAGTCTTATCAAAGAGACGCAGACCCTGCTGTTAACACCAGCTGAAATGTCGGGGAGCAGGAATACAGGAATAGCAGAGGGTGGTTACAGAACGCGTGTGTGTGTTTATTTAATGGCTGAAATCATAATTAATGCTTTAATAAAGCGTTTATCATGCACGCATCATGATGGGACCGTCAGAAAGAACCATTATTCCGGATATTTGTTGGTGTTGTGCAGGATCACTAGAGGGGGTAGTTTGGCCCCACTCGTGGGGCAAGTTCAGTGTCACTGGCTGTGAATCTGTCAGAGGTGAATCTCTTGGGAGAATCCAAATAATCAGGAAAAGCAGCAGTGAGGAACACAGGGCTTGTATCCTGGGAAAGTCAAACAGGAAGTCTTGTGTGGCTGTGTGGGCTGTCATGGTCATAGGTCCTAAAATAACCTTTAAAAAACAATGCTGATTTTCACTGACATGCTAGCTAAAGTAAGGCAAGCTATGACATATGAGAGCCATGGTGGCATTATTTACTCACTCTTATGTCCTTCAAACCCCTTATACTGTTAGTTAGTTTTTTTTAAGATTTTTTTTAAATCTCATGCAGTGTTTCTCATGCTGACCACGTCTGTAGAGAAAAACATGCTTGATAGAGAACAGGATTTTAGTGAATAACATCATATGGGTTTAGGGTAATGACTTGAATAATGGGTTGGAATGAGTTTAATTAATCTACAGTTTTATTTAGATGGCATCACTGTTTTCATTTTCTTGATGTTATTTTTCTTGTGAGCATCGTGAAGATTGTAAAAAAATATAAGGAAGCCGGCAGTTGTTGCCTTAAGGAGATATTTCTATTAGATCAAACCTTTACAAATGACTTGTGTTGATGTAACTCAATGTAGTCATTAGTCACGGCAAATAAAATATTTGATGAATAAAAACAGTTATTGTTAATGTTACCAATTAGATCAGTAAAGCATAACATCACTGAAAAATCCTGCTAGTTGATTAAATAGTCTCAGCATAAAGAAACATTGATCAAACATCACATTTTGTCAAGCAGAATGTTTCTTCAAGGTCTGAGATGAATTGTGTAATCAACAGCCCACAAGCGTTTAACATCACAGTTCATCACAGATGTTGTAATTCCTCCATCATGCTTTTGCACACGACAGCAGCAAAATGACCAAACACGCCACCCGTGATGGCTAGATGCATGCAAAGGCTAAGGCTGATTTCTTATTAGTTAAGTCTTGTGGCAGTCAAGTTAAATACAGTGGCTTGGCTGTTATGCCATTCATATCTGAAAATAGCTTAACTGTCCAGAATACTGTTACTGTACTTTATCTTTATGTGGCCAAACTGTTATCTGTTATCCATAACAAGGGTCCTTTGCTATTTGAAGATGCTTTTAAAGTCTTCTTGTTGTGGTTTAGTCATCTAAATTGCTGATTTACTCTTTAGACCTTGACTTGAAATTTTTTATTCAGTAGCACAGGTGACATTGATTTTTCATAGATGCGTTAAAATCATGTATTATTATGACATAGACCTAAACATGAAAAGCTTCTACAGACCCGTCTTACAGGTTTCTGTTGCTTGTCCTTGCCTTGTGTGTTGAAGTGGAATTGGAGGTTATTATCTTGAGTTTCTTCTGCCTTCTACATAATGATGCTATTGTAGATCAGCAGTGCTTTCACGGGCCACTCAGCAGGTGTCAGGAAATGGGAATTATTACGGACAGAATAGTTTAAATTGCCTCGTCCTTTATCAAGTCCACTGGGTAACACAATGAAGCAAATCAACCACAATTTTCTTCAAAATGCATGTTACGTCAGACAGAGGCCCGGTCAGCTTCAATGTTAATAAAACATCATAAGTGTTTTTGTCTTTATTCAAACTACAATAAAGTATATACATGTAATCATGTGTATAGACTATAGAAACTGATTAAAACATTTTTAATCAAACTATGTATGTATGTATGTATGTGTGTATATAATCAGGGATGCCATATGGTATATTATCCAAAACTAAATATCTAAAACTATAAACTAAAGATCTCAAATCATCATATATGAAGAATGTTGTAACACCTCAGACCATGGACCAATTACCCCTCCACCAGAGGGAGCTATCACCAGAATTCTAGTTATACTTCCTGTGTCAAAGGTTACTTCCTGTTAGTAGGATATTTCAGCCATGCTCATTATTGCTACTTCACTTGTGTATTAAGTGGTTTCTGTGATTACTGGTGTTGACTCAAGTGTATGACCATTTCTCTGTTTTTGGATCACTGTTTTGGGTTTGTTGAACTGCCTTTTGGTTTACTGGACTTTGTTTATGAATGCATAATGTTTGTTGTTTGGCTCATTTGGATTTGTGGTTTGAGTTTAATAAAGCTTCCGCAAATGAATTCCAAAATGCTGGTAGATCCTTTACAGAATACTTTACCAAAATTGAGTCCAGAGGAAGTATCACAGCTTCAGGTGACTTTACTCATCAAACTAAGACAGAGTTTCCAGGAACAACTAATGATGGTACGGGGTGGTTTATGAACAGCTCAGTATATTCAAGCCCTGCCACCAGCCAGACTGGTGTGACCTGATAAGTTTGATAGGTCTGTGAATAAATGCATGCTGAGGATTTTTTACGCTAATGCTTGATCAAATGTTCGCATCAACCGGAAACATTTCACAATAAAACAACCAAGTGTGCATTTGTCATGTCGTTACTCATGGGTAAAGCACTAAAGTGGGCATGTGTTGTCTAAGATAATGATACATGACTCTGTAGTTCATTTACTTTTCACAACAAATTCAAGATGTTTTTGAATATTCAGCTGGTGGGAAGATGTGTCTGTTTAATTATTGCATCTACAGCAGAGTAAACTAACTGCAGCTGTATAGGTTGTTCAGTTCTGCCTAAAAGCAACACAAAGTGGATGGAATGACTTAGCCCTAAAATCTTTTTTAGAGAAGAATTGAATCCCATTCTTCGAGCAGAACTGGCGTGCCAAGTTTAATCCTTTGATCTTTTACAATACATTAATCTTGCAATCAAACTCAACAATTTAACTAGCCATAGACCATTTTAGCCCAGACCATTTACTATTTTGCCCTTCCCATAACCACTGAATTTGCCAGTCATGTTTCTCACAAAGCTCATGAACGCATGCAAATCGGGCGAACCAGGTTGCCCATCATGGAATGTTGGTGCAGACTCAGCTATGCTTCTACCGTGGCTTGCTAGGACATCGATGTGTCTCTTGCCCATTAAAGACAAAAAAAGAAAACACCTAAGCTATCAAGGTAAATCTAATTTCATGCTTTCGCGGTTTTCTTTGAAGATATTTACTAATGATCACTCTTGTTATCTTACAGCCCTAGTGGATTCTTGTGCCACAGTGAATTTGATACACTAGTACCTGGTTGAAGAGTTCAATCTCCCTACCATCCCATGCCCACCTCCCGTCTGTATCACTGCAGCCGGCAATAAACCCATTGAAGAGGAAATAATCACTCATTATACTGTTCCGGTTAAACTACAAATTTTCCCACAGAGGAGTTTATTGTGTTTGTCATCTCCTCATTTTTCCATCCCATCATCATTGGGCATTCATGGTTGTCAGTATATGATTCACAGATGTTGAGAGCCCTGAACCCCAAAAAACATTCACACCCCCAAAGAACACAAGGCATTGACCAGGCATTTATCTAACTACAGCTGTAATTCAAAACCTATTCTGGTGGCCTACGTCAGAGGTCCCCAATTTACATCTAGAGCGTGTAGAGCCTTCTGTAAAGAACTTGATATAAATGTCAGCCTTACGTCTTGATATCTTCCTTAAGCCAGTGGTCAAGTTGAAAAACTTACTCGTGAGATTGGTTCATACTGCAGCTGTGAACAATAGAGGTGGAGTGAGTTCCTTCCATGGACTCAAAACTCCTTCACCCATTCCTCTACTGGTCTAACACCCAGGAGTTATCCCAGAGCGATCTTTGTCTTCAGCTGCCCGGCAGGAAGCTGTTTAGTTTTTGGCTTGTTTATCCTGAATTTGCTGCTTGATCTGCAAATGGATTCTAAATGCCTTCAGCAGTGGACCTGATAAGCAGCAATGAGCAACATACACAACAATTCAAGCTTATTTCAATACATTGTGAAACCAAACAGACTTGTTAAATTTAAGATCCTTTGCAGCTCAAGGTTTTGTGTTTGTGCATATGCGCAGACACGCATGCTTTTTCTATTAATGCCAAATCTAATTTCATACTGAGAACAGTGTTTATGTTTAATGTGTTGTATGTATGTTCTTCTATAGGTCTATATGCAAATATATGATTTACATTTGTATAATGTCAGTCATATTTGTTTAAATATAAACATCTGCAAACAGAAAGGCATCTACTGGTTATGGCAAAATCATATGCTGACATGTGCGATTTCATTGCATTATTCATATAAATAGAGTGTTAAAATAATTTATTCATAAGAAAAAGCCAAATAACAATGCATGAACATGTGGGGCTCATTGGATATACCTTTTATGGTTGCTATGTGACACAATAAATGCTTGGTTGCTAGGATGCTTTTCTTCTACATACAATTAGACAGAACACCAGAATTCTTGCTAAAGTTCTGGCCACAGTTTCAAAATGTTTTCATAATGGAGGTATTGAGCTAACAACCTAATTCACAACCTAATGGACCGGTTGGACTGAGTACAACACGTATCAGACTGGCGTTCAGTAGGCACAGCCCTGTAATGCAATTAGTCCCAATCTATCAAGTTCACCATCCAAAGGAAAAACCATTTACATCCCATTTATCTTTTACTGTTGAACTGTCCATCTGTTCATCCCTTGTGCAGCATTACAAACATTAGCAGATAAATATTAGAATTGCATCTTGGTTCACACTGTTTTACAAATATTCATAGTAGAAATCTTAACACAAGCCAATCAAGTTCCTTCTTTTATACTGTAAAATCAAGTAGCAATTACCAAACCATTTAAGCACAACTCAAAGATTTTTCAATAAATACAATCAAACACAAATAGTTGTGATCAAAACTTCAAGTTCATAAAACTCTGAACATTTTAAGTTAGATTACACAGATCATTTGTAGTTTCTCGAGGGTAGAAATAAAACAGATTTGTCAGTTCCACTTAATCTTATTAAAATCTTACGCTTATTGCCTACAGATGAACCTGTGTAACAACCTAAATGCATCAGGCATTCATTATAATATGTAGTTTAACTTCAGTTTAAAAACGAGGTCTGTAGATCATTCAAAGAATGTGACTGTTTTATTATATAAAGCTCAGAGACGTATCCAGAGGTTGTTTGGAGATATGGATAAAACAAGCTTGGTAAAAGATAAGTAGCACCTTGGACAGCTTTATTTAGCTCTCACCACCCACCCCCAGCTGTTTCTTCAAACTGATGCGGTGGAATGTTAAATGAACATTTTCTCACGAGTGTAAATATCTGCTTTAAACATGTTGACACCTTGAAATGGGTTGCATGTGTGCACAACTGCTTTGTCAAAAGAAATATGCCCATGTTGATACCAGACTTTATCTTCTTTTGTTTTTGCAACACACTATACATTCTTTTAAAACAATAGCTGTGCAAAATTTTTAAATCTTGTAATTTCTGAATTTTTTTAAGGTAACTACAACTCAGAAATCTGTTTGTTAATCCACCTTTCAGAAGTCCTACCGGTCCTTGCACTTGCTTTTTTGGAGCAAAAGTGAACTTCCTGCAGCAGTGTAGCTCAGAGGAAGAGCTGCTGGTAATTGGATTTGTAATTGTTCTTGTGACTCTCATCACACAGCGTGTGTAGCACCAGCCATCATTATTTCTCCTTTTCATACGGAGAGCTCTTGTGGCCTGTTGTTACAGCTGTGTTGATATAAGAGGTCTCATGTTGCGCTACCCAGCCTCCAAAAAATACTCCCCGATGGCCACCAGATGTTGAGACAGACAAGCCACAGGGTTTCACAAGGAGTCTTTTCCTGCAGGTCTCTCACCTGTATGCTGTGAAAGTCACAAGTGAATGTGTTTTGTGCACGTTTTCCCATATTAAAATGTCTTACTTAGATTATCTCATCTTGCTCGTTATTGGACAAGCAACACTTTTTTAAAAACAGCCAAACTATACGTCCCAAAAAGCTATCATGATACAACAACAGATATGAACAGGACTATGATGAGTTGGACAGTTTTATAGTAGCTGAGGTGACTGGTTAGACTCTTGTGTGAACATCCTTCCTCAGAACTAATTCATTGTTGATTTATATGAAGAGATGAAGTGATGGCTAAATGAGAATCACAGCTCACAATTAATTCAAAGGCAGAGGGATGACTTTGCCTTTAAAACAGTCCTGCTGTTTCGGCATATTAATGTACAATAAATGTCATGTTTTTATGTGGCTATGACGCAGCGATTCTGCTATTAAAAATGAAAGGACTCAGATCACTGTTTTTACACTGAATCCATGGACTTATACTGCCCTGGAGGCAGAAGCTCCAGTAATGTGTAAAGTTTAATGAGAAAGACTGAAGCATCAAACAAATGTTTGTGTGACAAATGTTTAATGGGATCGATAAAGCACATAAAGCTATGCTTACAATCATTTCTATATGGGTGAAACTGTATAGAAGCTGTCTCTATATGTAATAGTACTATAGTTTTCCTTGTCAGTGTTTTGCGAGCTGCCTGGAGATCTAAGCAAATGAATGAACTACAGTAACATGAATTATAACTGTTGACATTCACAGTTTTTTTCACAAAGGTACAGAACTGGCTGCACGGGAGGTGGTACAATAAACAGAGATAGTTTAAAGTTTTAATCGATGCCTATCAGATTATAAACCATTGCACATAAAAAGGATGATCTGCCGTTTGTTCTGTGGCTGCAATTGCAAACAATAAAGGTTTGTTATTGGTCTGTTATTCACATGAACTTGGTCAGCTTGACATTAATTCCCTCCAGCATGTCTGTGAGGAGTTGGTGTGTCTTGGTAATGCTGTTATGAAAATTAACTATAGTTTTACCACAGTAACCATAGTGTGTTTTTAAAATAGTGTAACTATTAAATTACTATTGTTTTACACACAGTAACTTTATTACAACCATGGTGAAACAATGCTTATCTATCTGCCAAAAAACATGGTTTGCAGTCATGGTCTACAATTTTACTATAATAATACCATGATTACTTTCTTGTATTTTGCCACCGTGATTCAAACAGTGGTCTCACAGCTATATCAGCTGAGTGGATTTTGAATGTTAATAATAATAATTGCTATGCTGAACATTATCTATTAACATGTCTCAGTTTGATTGGTTTAATCGAGGCACACCTTTAACAAATTGCTTGGCTCAAATTTAAAGTTGTTTGTGTAGTACAATCCTGCAGTATAAAGGTTTAAATAAGCTATTCCTTCTGCTTCTGTACTGTGGATGTGCTGTGGTACAAAGATGGCATCAAATATTAATACACACTCTAAACAGTTAATGTGTGTAGTCATTACCTTAAGGACCTATTTGTACATAATTTTACCCTTTAAAAATACTTTTGTTGCTGTAACATAGTGTATGTATGTTGTTTCAAATGAATCAAACAATATTTTTGACATGCATAAAATCAGTTAAATTAAGTTACCATATATTTTGTACCATATATTTTATACCATGTTACTTAAAGTTTATTTAAAAAATGCCATAGTACTATAATAGTACAGGTCCAAAATATTACTGACTCCCAAAACATTATACTGTAGTATCAGGGTACTTAGTGGTATTTTGTTGGTACAGATACAAAGTGTGGACATGTTTCAGAGCTCCTTTGAGGTAATATCTGTTCAGGGGGGTTGACTGGTTAACTGTCTCTCCCAGAACCATACAAGAATGCACTGAGGGATCAATTAGTTGTCGTAAATGAGAGAGAGATAACCGGCACTTATTTGCATTGGCGCTTTCATCAAGACCCCAACTCCCATCAAACTCTCCGGCCTCCCTGTGGGAAGGAGCTGATCAGCTGGGAGTGGCAGCAGCATGTAGGGCAGATATCAAAGAAGCGTTAGAAGCTCTGAACAGAAGCTCGGGCAGAGCAGCAGACTGTGGGAGACGAGCTCACTCTGTGTCTGTTAGCAGGTTACGTGGGCAGCGCAGGTAGAAGTAGTGGCGGTCAGTTGTAGATGTCGATGGGGAGGAGAATAAAAGAAAGAATTAATTTGTTTTGCTGTGATGGGAAAGAAAGCTTTATGCTAGGAAGGTGTAAGAGTGTTTCACTGCAGTCAAGAGCTGGGGTGGAGAGAAAATGTTATTTTATACCGTTTTATTCCAGTTCTGACAGAACGTAACGTGTTCCTGTGTCATGTTTTTATTGGTAAGCTAGAAGCAATATATTTCCCTTTATAAATTAAAGTGTTACTAGGGATGCTGCAAGATATGCAGACGTTTGCGTGTGAGCTTCAAGCCCAGTTTGGCTATGAAACAAACTACCGCAGGCAGCATGCATGCATGCATCATTTGTTGCGAAGTTCTCTGAATGATGGCAATGCAGACAAAATAGCAGCTGAACCAGCAAGAATTAACAGCGAGAGGAAACAGTTGCCAAATACAGCCAATCATTGTTGTTGTCCTATCAGCATGTCATTTGATGTGTTTCCAGAGTGATTTGTCACATGCCGTTTACAGTGCAGGTGATTGGCTAACAAAAACAAACAATCCATGAGCACCTGTAGGCAAAAATGGCTTCATGCTTAACACTTATGGGACGTTTTTAACAGTTTACATCTTTTCAATACTTTTCAAATGATTTTATGAACTGAAATAGCACTTAATTTTATTACAAAAATAAAATGACTTTAATAATGTATAGAACAGTTTTTGTTAAAACTATCAAAATCGTTTTCTATTCAATAAAGACAGACATCTGAGACTATTATATACTGACTCTTATATAATAAACGTGAGCCCCTGCATACATTTAACATGTGGTTATCCCCAGATGTCTTCCCTGTACAACAAACACACAACAATTGTTCCTATTGTCGTAATTTTTACTTTTTGTAAATCATATGTAAATGAATTTGGCATTTGAAATCAACAAGCAGGTACAAACTCTTCTCTCTGCATGAAGTCTTTAAATGACCCTTGCGTCTGGTGTGACAGACAGCTAAGCCAGCATCAGTTCAATGCTTATAAACCTCATATCACTCTGTTTTGCAGTGCAGGCATTGCAGAAGTGGCTGTCAGTCATCAGTATGGGCATCAGTGCTTCAGAGCACCAGACAACACAGTGCTCTCTGCATTCTAAAAGAAATGCTCTCACTTCACACAGACTATTGACTTTGGGATAAAGAAGGATTAAGACAAATATGTTGCAGTTGATTTAATATTGCACTCTCGAACCTTTCTTGACATTTTTGAAACTGTCACCTCTGTTTCTCAAGCAGTATTTAAGGATGTCAAATTATCAGGAACTTGGGCCAGTATGCAGTCATCCAAAACACCCTAGCATAGCAACACACTAGAAAACACAGCATAGTATGGCAGTGTCTTGACTGGAACCCACAACGTTTTGCTCATTAAAAAAACTCTGGTAGTTGTGGAACTGGTGCTTATGTTGATTGGCCGTCAGGCATGATTTAACTATCCTGATTGGATAAGATATGCTGATATGTTTCATGTGTCCGCTATGGCATTAGTTAAAAAACA
>JAZGTK010008054.1:0-18704 GCA_036877625.1 Ambastaia sidthimunki
AAAAAAAAAAAAAATATATACACACACACACACACATATATATATATTTATATATACTAATACATATTATATATAATAATAAATATATGTATATATAAGAGGTTATTCATGCCTTTCTGTACTGTAACCCTAGTTTGCAATTTATGAATTCATATAAAATATATTAACATATGTAGGCCAAAGAAGTACTTTATACGAAACCTCATTGTGTAATAATTCAGTTACACAAAGCTTGATATTAAAAACATTATAAGCTTTATTTTTGAAATGATTTATGTTTGTTTGTCAATAAAAATACTCCATTATATTCCATGTTTAAAAGTTCAGTGTAAATGTTTGGGCAGTCCTTAGGTAATGCTCTTTATAGTCTTTAAATTTCATTTTTCTTCAGGCAGCCTTTAAACTTGTGCCTCTGTTCCTGAAAATCATTGAATAAAGATGATTTTGCAGAGGTCTACAGAAGGTCTACATTTTTATTAAGATTTTATTGATGACACGTGATTGTTCATTGTCTCTTTTCTCTGTGGTACATACACAAAACTGCGTTCACAAAAGCGTTCTACTGATAGTGTATTTGAGAAGGAATCGTCTCAGCTCTTTTTTTTGATAGTTTATTTATTGAAGACTCTCTCAGCTCTTTGCTCTCTGAAGGCTCTGTAGAGGTGGACAGTGTGCACTAACTGGAAACTTAATGCACATGAGGGCAATTACTTAATGCACATGAGGGCTGATCCGATCTGCTTTACTCACAGGTCATTGCCTTATTGTATAAATGTAGTAGAGCTTACTAGAGGCCTAAAGTTTTAAAACATTGTGCAGGGGGAGAAACCTATGATGTGTTAAGCAACTATTCATCCCCTAACATTCTTTCCCTTTAAATCTACGTGTAATTTTGCTTGTAAGTAATAATTTAGCTTAATTTCTTACTCTTAGCTACTCTCAGAGTATTTTTTTGCCTTTTATCACTACTGTACCTTTAAGACTTCTATAAGACTTCTAATGTAATGTAAATGATCACTGCTATGATTGGCTAACCAAAGCATCATTGTGTAGCTCACATTGTCTTTCAACGTGATCTTGCAGGAAATCAGCACGCTGGTTTCACATTTTTAATGCACAAAAAATGACCCGCTGTGCCGATTTACCTACAAGTACATCATGCAGCGAATGTTCATGCCTCAAAAATTGGCCCCACTGTGCCAAGAAGCACAAAGCATTTTGATATGAGGTCATTTTTACTTCACATCCCTTTTGATCTCCGGCTCGGAAGTTTGAAAAGCAGAGAGTGATTCCAACAGAAGGAAATTTTGACCTCCTGTTGCTGATTTCCCACAAGATCAGTCTTGTTCATCTGGGCTGAATACTGAATACTGGATGGGCTTGATACAGAAAACACTGCTATTACATATTACATATTTAATAAAGAACTCACACTTTAATTCTTAATAATGAACACTGTATACATTTATAGTTTGAATTGACTGAATTATGTAGTAAAACTGTGTCTTACATTGACAGTTAATCTAAATTCACACAAAGAATACACAGTATGACACAGAATATATAATTGTGCCAGAAAGCAATTTTATATAAATTCAGTCAATCAGTCAAAGCTTCTGTTTGGCATCTCAAATGACGTCTTTCATAATCTCTTGTCATTTTCAGTGTTTTACACTCCTTACAGGTCTTATGCTTCCTGCTGAGAAGATAACAAATACAAATGTGTTAGTCTCTTCTACTGTGAAAATAAATAACATATAATGGAGAACGTCACATGGTTCAAAGTGTTTCCTTTGATTTCTTAAGCCTGCGCAGAAGAGTACAGCAGCACTATAAGGAGATTGAAAAATACATCAAGGTAAAATTACACTACCCATAATCCCTCAGTTCCCTGCTTGATCTGAGGCCTGACGAGTGTGTCAGGCTTTCTTCATTCTGTACGGTTTGATCAGTAAATGACAGTCTCTGAATGACGCTCAATCACAGCCGTGACCCAACTGCTCCCATGCGGCTCCAGCGGGTCTGTTTCATAACCCAGTGAATCCTCTCACTGTATGAATTAAGGGGTCATAGGTTAGCTGCCTTTTAACATACCTGGTTTTGGCCACATTCTAAGGCATATCCTTCATGGAGAAGACGATACCAAAACGCACTGTAATGAATAAAAAAACTAGAGAGAGAGAGAGAAAGAAAACACAGTTATTACTTAAATTAATTTAATCAATCAATTACTTAATTTAAATAATCTTATTAAAAACTGGACTATTATACCGAATTTTTGTGAGCTTTGTTTTTTGTGCATATAAAACATGTCTTGCTGTTAGCCAGACATGCTAAAACCAAACTTATGATCAGTCCTCATTTCAGTGAGTGCCTTTAAAAGCAGCTGCCTATGTAGACAGTGAGGCGGCTCATTATGTTTTTGGAACAGAGCCATTATGAGCACATCTCAACAGTTTTAGTTCAATGATTCTTTGTAATGTTCTGATCACATCTGCATAAAAAATCATGTAGTTCTCTCAGTTTCTTGTGCATCCAGAATAGACCACCGTCACGTGACCTTTAGGTTATTGTTCGTGTGTTCATCAGCAACTCCAGGTAGATTTATGAACAACTCAACAGCAAGTTATTGCCAAGCTGTGTCTGATGCAGCGACATCTGTCTTTGTGTCGTCTGTCATCGATTTGAATTCGACGTGACTGCACGGGTTCTAAATCTCCCTCGCTGTGCACATGAAACTGTCATGGGGCAACCTGACTCCAAAATAATGTACAAACCCCACCGGCGTGTGGATGGCAGTAAAACGGACAATATAACACCTATCAAAAGTGTGATTGACTGAGCGGTCGCATTTTTTGCTGCAGTGCATGGTGCAACTGGCAAGTAAACGTTCGAGCGAGCATGGCTCTGCGTTTGCAAGTCAGTGACAACTAACCAAGGAAAAGTGTTTTTATACATTTGCATGTTTTACTGAGAGCAGAAGTGACATGCTTATGAAGCCCAGCGGTCGTGAGTTACAGCGATAAACGGAGACGGGCTGTGTGTTACGCTGATTTTAGAACAGTAAAGAGAAATTGTTAGACACGGACTAACTCACTTAACTGTGGTAAAATCACTGTAACATTTTTTATAAAAATTCCAGCAACTGTAGAATGACAACTATAATAATCACAATACACACTTTTTCCAATAAATAATAATGCAGTTCACTGTACCTAATATAAACGATGAATGGTACAGTAAGCTGTTTATGATTCTCAAGCAACTTGCCAAAAATGTATAATTCACATGATGTGCGGGCACAGGCCTGTATATGAAGCAGCTATTTTACAAGGGCTTACAAAAGTCAGCTACCCATTTAATAAAAATGTTTTTACTGTCTAAAAAGACATTTATTCTGTGATATGTAAAGGTGAATTTCTTCAGTACAATTCTGTTTGTTGCACAGTAATGGTTTAACTTCATCCTAACATTAGATATGTGAAGACATTTTGAAGCTCATTTACTATCACCTGCTTTTTGCAGCTAGTCAAGATCACCAAGTCATAGTAACTGACTAATACTAGTACACCCCAGTTTCCACGGCAGCACCTCTCTCATGTCAGAGACTGCACCTTTTATTCTTTTGTTTGGACTATATTTAGACAGTAAGGGGAGATATATCTGCATCCTGCAGAGGTGGGGTGACTGATTCTCTGACGTGTCTCTGTGCTGTATGGGGGAGACAGCGGGCTTCTCTAATTGGGCCGCTGTCAGTCAGCTAAAAGCAGTAGGAGACATGGATTTTTGCCGGCGTGCGCATGGTGGTGGTCCAATATGTTTACAACCATGACAGGAAAGGAGCACATGTGGGTGTAATCCTGTACCTCTGCAGGAGAGCTTTCTGGCCCGATTGAGAGAGAGAGACAGAGAGAGCGAGAGAGAGAGACTTCCCTAATGCTGAGCTGCAAGCAGTCGAGTGTTGCAGTTTAGCACATAATAGAAGCTGTGGGGAGTCATATGATGAAAATAAATAAAGCTGCAGTTGGTTTGGAGGTGAGCGCACCTGTGCATGCAGCTTTGGGAGCACAGATGTACAAGATGAAATGCAGATAAAATTCTAATTTTTGTTTAAGTTTATTACCATGGGTATAATTAAAGATTATGCCCATGGCATAATGTTCCTGTAGCTTAACTGGTAGAGCATTGCGCTAGCAGCGCAAAGGTTGTGGGTTCGATCCCAGGGAACACAAGTACTAAAAAAAACGTATACATTGAATTCACTGTAAATCGCTTTGGATAAAAACGTCCCAAATGTAAACTGTAAAGATAATTATAAAGTCTCCATGCCACAAATGAGCTTTCTCTTCAGTCCAACAATTCCAGTTCCATTGGTCAGATAAGCTGATAGCTCCACCCCCAACATCACATGATTGGTTAGGCCAAAGTTGCATGTGTTAATGCTTAAACAAACAGACATAATTTCACATACATCAAACTTTTGATTCACTTAAAGCAGCCGCTGCATTTTCAGTCTAGTGATGAGAAAGTGAAAAAATGACACACTTCACCTTTAAACAGCGAAAGTTGCAGGTTCTCAACTCGCAACAAATTTATATATTCAATAACTCAATCACGGCAATGTCTTTTTCTCACTCTTTCCTTTGCTTTCCACTTGCACATCTATCTTGAAGAAAAAGAGGCTCAAGAGGGACAGATTAGATGGAAATATGTGTGAAGTGCTTTATTTTTCATGAGTCAGCTTCAGGGCAGCTCTGAGAAATGCAGCAGGAAGTGAAGGAGAGCAACGCAGCAGTCGCTGGCAATGCGGCACACCTCAGGAAAACGCTGGTGAAGCACTTCTGACTGATCATTTACGATATCACAGAGCTGATCAGATGCTGTCTGATATGAAACAGAACGACCAACTTCCAAACAACAAAACACCACAATAAAGACTCAGAGGGCTTATAAAGTGTTACGGCTGGATAGAAAAAGCTGACTGGGCTTCACATTAAAAACTGAATGTGTGTCTGTTATGAGCTGTTGTCCTAATCTGACCCCTAAAATGACTTTTATTTGTCACAATGAAGTCATTTATACATATTTGTTTATTTAATACTTTACTTACTTATGTTTAAACTTCAAAATAAAGTAGTTTTTAAGTAAAAGGTGTAGTTGGTGGTCTTCCATCTTGCCACTTCTGATCACTGGATGCTTGTTGTATTAAAAAAATGCGAATACTTTTATATTTACTTTAAAAATTGTTTTTTGGACTGACACGAGTGTGAGCAAATAATGATGGCATATCATGTGTGGTGAACTATTTCTGTAACTGAAAGCAAAACACGTAAATAGATAAAAAAGTTTCTAGAGTTTATATACAGCAGGATGAATCACAGATGTCATGTGTCAGTGCTGGTAATGTTCTGTGTTTAAATGTCATATAACACATGCAGTAATACACTAATAAAACTGCTCTCAATGTTTCGTAATCAGTTTAGCTTCTCATTAGGTTTGACTGGAGTCAGTGTTCAGCTCTGAGACAGCACATGATTGCTCTGAACCAATCAGCTTTCAGTGTTCCTGCAGCTGTTCATCAACAACACATTCACCAAACATGGAGGCACCCGGACTGACAGTGTCTCAGTCTGACAGATGAAGCATCAGGACTGTCTACATATATTTCACAAGATGATAAAGTTAGAAAAGTTTGATTGAAATGGTTGATGGATGGGACAAACATAAAATCATAAATTGAAATAGTGGAAGAGTAATGATGACTGCAGCTCAGAGCAGCCGTGTGACAATCTTCATCATCTCTGTTTAAAGTTTTCTAACATCACAGCAGGATGATCTGGGTGTTCAAACAAAGTGTGTAAGTACGTTTTTGTTCTTTGGATAGAAAATGAAACATACAGTATTAATGTACCGACAGTATCACAAATGTAATGTGTAGTGTTGATATCATACATATCAGTATTTACTGTATTAAACATGAAAATAGTGTTAAAACCATAATTTTTCTATAAAGACCTACAAATACTAATTAGCTTACACTGATCCTAAGTTCAACACAATTGTCCACAAGGCTGAGACAGGGACACAAGATTAAAACACCTGATGAAGATGCAAAAGTCACCGTCAGGCCGACCAGCAACAGGACAAATAATCTGTCACTGCTTTCCCATGGCAAACAGTAATTACACACTTTAGCTGAGTGCAGTTTTGAGAGCAGATATTTCTGGTGGGCTTCGGGAGGACCATAATTCTCCCCCAATGACATTTTCAATGAATACATATCTGTGCTTTCTGGAAATGAACATCAGTCCTGCCTCACCTGTGGTCAAGTGGACCACTTATCATCCACATTCACTATTAGCTTATGTGACATGTCAAGGCTATGACGGTTCTGTCATGTGTCCTCCAAGAACCCAATCTGGCATCCATCTTCTACCATAGCTTCAGGAAAAGGTCCTCTGAAAGTATGTAGTATGTTTGTGACAGCTGAGATATGTAGGTTGAACTGAGCATACACACTGTTTTAAAACACAGTTTCATTGAGCACATCTAGCCAATTTTCTCTTTGAAAGTAAATAAATCTGCAACCTTACCTTCCTTCCGAGGTTTCCATCTGATTTCAAAGCATTTCAGTGGAATATTTTTTAATCAAGAACACATTGTACAAACACCTTGAACCTCAAATATATTTAATTCTTTTAAAGACCTGTTTATTTGTGTGCAACAGCAGTGAATGCCTCACACAGAAGTGATATACTCAGAAGCTCTTGTGGTCTCAAGGTTTGTGTATTTGTGTCATGAACAGTCAGACCTTTGTGTTTGAAAAAAGCGCGGAACAATACCTGAGCCTAAATTGGGGTTAATCTGCAAAATAGTTTTTCCCATGTTGCATCAGATTTGTGTTCTGTCAAAAGCAACATTTAATGACATTTTCAACCCATTAACTAATATTGTGCAGTGTTAAAAAAGAAAGTGAGAAAAGAAATTCAATGGGAAAAAATGTAGGAGGGGTTTTTAAACACTTGTGAAAATAAAGAATCGAGACCTAAAAATAAGAGTTTTTTGGGTCTTGTGAAGGACTTCTGCTGTTCTGAAACATCAAAACTCTTTTGAGAAGGTTTTTGACGAGGACATGCAGGCCAAAGGTCATGTTTTTGGCAAGGTTTAAGAAAGGCTGCTATATAATGGTAACCTCAAATAAATGAATTCCTAAATTACTTTTTGGCTATTGGTTAACAATAATGATAGACCAGGCAGCCTTCATTTTCCAGCCAAAAATGAAAGTCATTTCTGGGGTGAATAAGTTATTGTTAATGTTTGAATCAAAAATTATAAAAACATTTTTTGGGGGTGGGAGGCTTATATGCACTGATGAAAAATGCTCACACTGACTGTAGAATGATAGTACATGACACTATAATTATTTTGTTTTGGAACGACACATTCCACCTTGTGTATTTAATTAGTTAAATTGTTTGTGGCCTGAATTTTCCATTTGGTGTATTCACTTAAATGTTGAATATTAATATCTGCCCAAATTCCATCCCTGCTACATTTAGCCAACACAAAGCACCACTTAGTGAAGTTAGTAAATAGTTCTTCATTTTTCTTTGTACAATATTCTGGATGTATTTTTGATGCATTCCACTGTACACAAAAGCTGAATAAAGCAAATTAAATCTTTTTGTGCAGTCTTTTCTAATCTAGATTTAAAGAGTTGGATTTTTTCCCAAATCTACAGTAGATGCCCGACTGCGAGTTTTAGGTCAGGTTTGGCTCAAAGCAGAGAAAAACATTTGTATGCATGCTGAACATTCAGATAGTTAATCAAGCTTTCTTCCTGGGTGTCAGTGAAGGTTAAGTAGCTTTTCAAAAAAGAAAGTCTAGACTACTTTCAAACTGGAGACCTCGTACAATCAAAGCTGAGGGGACCTTTTGCTCACTTAAGATAATAAATTGCATTGAATCACTAGAATTCTGAGTTCAGTGTTTTGTTTGTTTCAGCAGAACAAACAAAGAAAGTAATTTCCCTCAGAAACAAATATCAACTCTTTCCTCTGTTACCAGAGTTTTATCAGTGCAGGTCTTTGATCTGCATTTCAATCCACAGAGAGAGTGTGAGAACAAGCGTGATATGAAACATGTTTTTGTCGTAAACTTGTGCAGGTTTTGTAAGCGCATTTCCTGCACAATGTGCATTCAGCAGATTTCAGTGTCGGTCAGTACATCACACTGATGTGTGTATTCACATGGAAAATATAGTCAAGCAATAACCAGCCTCTGCATAGAGAGATATTAGCCATTCACCATTAAGCAGTAACTTCTCAGCTCAAATGACTTCCAATAAAAAGCTGGTGTGGAGATATACAGACACACACACACACACAAAAACATGCAGAATCTCTCTCACACTCACCGTGCACACACACACACTCATGTAAAACATAATTAAAACATGTCACAAACATACAAGGAATTAGCGGATATTTGTGTAGACTGTATGATCACAAATTCTGTCTATCCAAATAGTGTGAAAACTAAATGGAATATATTTTGCTTTTGGGCATCTAGTTACTCTGAGTATCTTTTAAACTTTTGAACCTGACAAACCTCTGGCAAATGTAGTCATTTGTTTTCCTTCACAAGCGCATATAATATCAACTTTGTCTTTTTAAATATGATTTAGATTTAGATTTAGTTTCTCAGTGGATTGATTAAAATCTGTCTACTGTGATTCCCAGAAATTGCAACACTGTGTTTAAGTTTTCAGTTTTGTACTCAGTATGTATCAGACGGACAGTGAATAAACTGTGAGTGTGTCGTCTGTGACGATCATTACACTGACTGGAGAGAATAAATTTAGCTCTCAGTGACAAATTCTGTAAATTTAATGTCTCAAGCTTCTCAGATGTTATTATGACAATATAGATCTTCATATCAACACAACTCAAACATGGCAGAGGTAAACTGTAAAATATCTTCTGTCAGCTAGTATCTCACCAATGAATTACATGGATATGACAAATAAAAAAGTTCAGATTCACAAAAAAAACACAAAGTGAAAAATAGAACTTCAAAATTACCATCAACTACTTTTACATACATTTTACATACATCTACATAAATTTTTAACACTTTAAAAGCACATGCTAAGTAGTAAAACTTTGACTACTAACCCTAACCCTATACTTCACACAAGAATATGAGTCTTTAAGCAAAACAGGGCCAGATTGTAAAAACCTGATAGCTGACATCCAGGCAAAGTGGTTTGAAATGACAGTAATCAGGGATATAATGGGGTCGTTCTTTGAAGGTTTTGCAGTAGCGTTTCATGTGCTGAGAAGTGCTGTAGAGCAAATGGTCACAGATGGCTGGCCTAATGTTATGAGGACACATTAGACACACAATACTCAAATGGCTGAGTCGAACCCAGCACTATCAAAAACTGACAAGCAACGTATTTCAACATTCTGTTACAATTGCACAGGCAAAACAACTGCTTTTTAGATCCAAATGGAGTGAATAAAAACTGCACTTCATTTTTATGAATGCTCCAGTTTACATAATCTTTTATGCATATTGTGTGTCTCTCTCTCTACAGCCTTTGGAATAATCAAGTTATTGTGATCCGCATTTCCCAAAACCACATCAGGAGGATAGATGTGATGTATGAATGTGTTATGTGTGAAGATATTAATGCTCTTCCACTCTGTCAGCATTACAAACATCTGCTGTGATCAATTCTCATCAATACACAAACACATGTTCCCCATTTATCACGTCAGAGAGCTGGAATGGTCTGATATATTGAAAATGTTCATACGTTATGATGGCCAACAGCCAAATACAATATGACGAAAAACACATATATTCTAAAATCCATGGCAACAATTTCCTAACAAAACTGTTATGAATAGCGAGATAAGAAAATGATGGATTGTACTTCTTATTAAAAGCAGAATAAAATATTATCACACAGTTCTTTCTGTTTTACTATATGTATACTGCACACAGCACTGTATTTGCCTGGTCTTACCGCATCCATTACAGAACAGCACATCACATATTATATTGTATCCCATAATTTAATCTGTTCAACTTCACCTTCCATCTCTAGTGCAGTAAACCAAAAGCTTCTTTCTCTAAAAAAAAACGCAGTCCTGTATTCTGATAAAAAATATATAATTTTTGAAAACAACTTATAAATCTTAAAGCAAAAAATCTTTTTATAGTAGCTATTTACCAATTTTCTGAAGCGCTCTTCAGATGTCGAGTCTATTCTTCTCTACGACGCTTGAGTTTTCATGAGGGTCTCCAGTGATGGTCTCGACACTGCGTGTGTTCCTCTGATACTTTCAGCCAATCAGGTTTGTCATGACGTCATTTTGCTGCGACTTCAGACTGACAGCAAATATCTCATTATAATGCAGTAGATGTTTGCATCTATGTGTGATGTTTTTGGAGGACACCCAAAAGCATGAAATGGGCTTTTCCACATCACCTGCCCTTCATATTCCAGCTGATGCACAGCAGGGGAGTCACCAGTGGAGAACATGAGGCTGTGTGAGTTCCTGTGGTGCCATCAGCCTTACTGGAACATCATTACCCTGCAGCTCCAAAGTGATTAGTCACATGTCGCTTACGGCTCAGGCGATTGGCCGAATACTGAATACTAATGAGCATGCAGGTAGCATATTTCTGAGTAATATAGCTGCCAGGCAACAGACGAAAACCCCCATTTCCAAAAGAACGCTGGAGATTTCTGCTTCTTTAGATGACCAGGAACAGTGGACTATCACAAACTCAGAAAGTGACACTCTTTTTATGCATTGACAAATTTTGCTTTTAAAATAAATGACATCACTACATGACATCATTGGGCTGGATGTTCATTAGCATTCCACTCCAAGTTTAGTTCAAGTGCAATATTACCGACGTAACAGTGATCTGCACACAGAGACTAATTAAAAAGTACAGCAGGTGTTTATTTCATACAGACTGTAAATGTGGATATTGTCAGAGAGATGTCATAATTAGCTGTATTAATGTGTGATTAATATCCCCTCCAGATGTCCAGTCAGCATCTCCTGCACTGAACTCACATCAACAGCTTGATGCTGCAGACTGTGGGACAGCAGATGAGTGTGGTTAAGTTGTTTTGATACGTGTACCCACTGAAAGCAGCTGTAATGCGCGCCTGAAGGAGCTTCATTTGCGTTCTTGGTAAAGGCATACGATTGGGCGTAAAGTAATTACACGAGCGCCATTAATAGAGCAGCAGACAATATGACACAGCTGTTATTGGAGATTAATCTGAGAAGACGAACCTGAGTAAACAGAAATAAACAGCGAGTGCTGTGAAAACGTCCTCACAGCTGTTACTCCACCAAACTCACATTTACACATTCACGCGGAACACTCATAGCCATCAGCTGTTTCATTGTGGCCGTCGGCTGAACGTTTAGGAACGTTTTAGATGATGTGATATTACATTCCATGCAAACATCGGTTTTGTATTTAGTGTGAAAAAGGGCTGTGATCATATGAAACATGATAGGAAAGTTATGCAACAGCTTTTGATGGTGTTTGCTGTCGTATATACTGCTGATTCCTCAGTGAGTTTCAGAAAGTGTTCATTCTGAAACCTTTTCATAATGCTAAATATTTTGGCTGTTTATTCCTATATTTCTTTATAGATACCGATTCTGGAGAGATAGTAAGAGTTTGGATAAGGTGGCTACAAAAGTATTTGAGAAATACTGTCGCCACACTGAAACATGACTTTTATTGAATAAGTTTCATGCATTTCACTTGTAACTCCTGGTACCACTTGTGTTCTGATTTCCAGAAGCTCTCGTACATCATTACAAACATCATTTCATGTGTGAAACAAGAGAAACATAAAAACAGCACATCTCCCATATAAACATGTTTTTTTATTAAGTGAATTTCAGGTATCTGGTATAATTTATTTTGTTTATCGTTGTTTGAAATACATTTCTCTTACATTTCAGCCAGCATATTATTTTATAATGTCTGCTGGATTGTGTTCATTACCTGTGTAGTGATGTGTGTTCTCAGATCTAAATGTAATTCAGTAAAAGTTTCCTCTCCAAAACTTTTATTGTGTGTCATGATGTTTTCTGCTTTTATGTGTTGCTACTTTTAATGCTGCCTTGTAAAAAATAAATAACATTCACACCTTTTAAAGTGTGGCTACTGTCCAAAAGCGGATTGGGGTCACTGTATAATGCTTTCAGCAGTTCAGTTACTGGACATATTTATGCCATTATGTATTGTACGTGTGTGTGTGTTCATTTGAATGTTCAGTAACTGAACTGCTAAAAGCATTATACAATTTATTTATATTTGTAGCCACACTTAAAAAAAGGGTGAATGTCAATCCAGAATTGACCTGAACCTCCGAGAACAAGCATCACTATCTAACTGAAAGCAGTTTTTTATTATATTGCAATATATAAACACATATCCATCATGTCACATGACCCGAGTCATGCTACAAACACGTCTGCACACACTGAGGTCGGGTCATAGGACAGAACTGATGAAGGTCTCTGTTAAAGTGTCTTTAGTCTGGTGGTGCTTGTCTGTGGCCTGCAGGTGTGAGACAGTTAAACACTGTTTCCTGCCGCTCTGCGGGACAGAACTTTTAAACTGGTCTCTGATGCTGGACCTCAGCTCATCCATCTCTGTCACACATGCCATTTTCAGCTCGAGCCTGTGCTGTTAAACCCACCCCACCCGTGCAGACACATCATAATCTCAGCACACGCACACACATTCATTGGCATGAATAAACAGCCAGTGTTACAGCACTGTTTATATCCGTACACTATAAATCAGTTGGTAAAACGATACAATACAAGGTCATTCCAGTGTTAGCATGAACAGAAACTAAAACAAAAACTAAATGGAAACATTTCAGTTAATCGACATGATAAAAAGACATAGTTAGCATGTAATTCTGGTCCAGTTTGTCCTCTCAAACCATGAGCACAGTGGAAGAAACAGGTGTGTTTAAGGATATTTACTTATTTGGGTGTTTCAAGCAAGTCTTGAATATCTTTCTAAGATTTGTAGACATGAACCTCACAGTCTAGTTCTTCCTTGGAGGCCTTTATTGTAGCAGCCATAAAACTTTATTTCCTGGCAAACAGATAAAAACGTGCACCTTCTAAAAATTGTGTAGAATCCAGCAAATCAGATCAGAACGGCCTATTTCAGCTGAAATTCCTTTGCAATGGTTGTGCAGTTCACATCAGACAGATCATGAATATTGTCTGAAGCGGGACAATAACATTTCTAACGCATCACTCACACAAACGATGGCTTCATTTGGATGATGTTCATCTATTTCCGAGCAGGTGGAGTGGTTTTAGTCCAGTGAGTGATGTGTCACTAACAGCTTCATGGCCGCTATAACATTTAGCTCACTGCTGTCTGTACTCAACAGCTTTTTGGCCCCTGCAGACTCCCACCCCCACAGCTGGTCTAATGGAGATCATGTGACCAGATCCATCATTGAAACAAAGAAAAATACTGCCCTTCAATACACACGTGTATTATTTAAATACAGTATTTACTGCTCTTTAACCTCAAGGCTTATTTTAAGTCACATTTGCCTTTTCATAGGCTAATTTTAATAAGCTAATGAAAGATGTAGTCTGGCTACTTTTCCTGTTTAACAAGTCACAGCTACGTCTTGTCCGGTGGGTAGCACACGCTCCTACATCTTACCAGAAGCACTTATACGCGGGCAACCCAAGTTCAGATTTAGTTTGGGTCATTGTCCACAAACCCTTTTTTCTTAACTCTACCTTGTCATCTCAATAAATATTAAAAACATTTAAATTATAAACTGCCCTTGATTAACAATGTAGTTGTTATTTTTAATTCTATAATTTTTTTATAATCTAATTTATGCTGTCATCTCTATTGTTAAAAATGACTGGCTGAAAACATGATTGTCATTTTTTTTGGCATGCACAGAAACATTGATGGAGAGTCACTGACATTACTGTCGTCTTACTGAATGAAATGATAATTCATGTGCACAGATATTGTTCATGCAGATGTATAAACAGGAGACAGTGGCTTTAAATATGCCTTTGGAAGTATGTGTTCTCTAATGTCACAAAATGCCACTGCACACACAGATGGAGGAATTCTGGGCTGTGTTCTCAGGGGGGTTTTAAACAACAGCACACAGATGGTCAGACAACAGGACCCAGGTCAGTAGCTGCTTTCACTCAGGTCCTGTAAAAGACAAACAAGCTTCTAGTTTATAACAACTATCCGCTTTCCTTGACAAGCGTGTGTGTGAGGTGGAGGTCAGCTTGTAGTTAGTTTAGATAAGAACACAGAGGCTAAAGATAGCCACTCTAAACAACACTAGTTCTGTATTTCTCTATTTTAAAAAGTGTACATTTAGGATTTTAATGGTGTTTGCTGTTTTAAGCATTAAAATTATGTGCTTGTGAACTTTTTATCTCTTGGCAGATGATATTATCCAATCAGACATTCAATAAATAAAAACTTTAAACCATTTATTTACACCCTAGCAACACAGAGAACACACTAGCCCACTAACATCAACTCTGTACACCATAGCAACACACTATCAGCCACTATAGCAACTGGCAATGCTCTAGAAACAAGCCAGAACAGCCATAAACTGCCTAGCAACCATCCAGAGAGCTCTTAGAAAACCTCACGCAAGATGCTAATGACCTAGCTACAATACTGCGGGTGAGTTTTACAGAGGAGGGCATGATCACTCAAACCTACTAGAATTTTTTATCTGTGTATATTTATTATGTTATATAAATATATATGATACTGTATGCATGTGTCTTTCATTTGCTCCTGCACATGATTTCAGAACATTGCAATACCCAGATGACTGTGGAGAAAACAAACAGTGACACTGGCAGCTGTGGCACCTCATTAAAAAACTTCTATCAGCAATCAGGTGGAATTTCAGCATCGTTCACATTCATCGATCTGATTGGCTTATCATCAGGTGATAAAGCTACACAAGCAAAACTGATCAGTGAGGAACAAAACCACAGATAGAAGCCCTGCAAACACGTATCTGATAGAAATATTAAACATCTACAGCACGCTGAGATCCAGTGAGAACGTACTGACGGTTAAACATTTCAAAATAACTCACTACAGGTCAAATATCTTGAAACTAGTTGGAAAGGACTGTATTTTAACGCATGATATAGTGTTGATCACCTGGGAATTAAACCTTTGGCAGAACAAATAATCACAAATATTAAAATCGATTGAATTTTAGATATATTGTGAAAACTTCATGAAGTCAGTGAATTACTATGAGCTTATTTGTTTCTGTTCTATAAAGTTTGTTTCTAAAACCAGAATAACTGTATGTTATGATGCTTGTGATATTAAGAGAGAAAGTGTGAAACTCAAAATACTGCATGTGTAAGATTATCTTCACTCATCTGACATGATCAACAGATACTTTATGAATTAGTCAGTGTCTTAGAACATATCATCTCATTCATGGATCAGCAAACAAACACACAGGCTAATTCAAACCTGTAGAATGTGTTAGGAAGAGAATGAGTAATCATTGTAATTATGGGTTTGTTGATACTATGATCAACTGTTAAAATGCAACAAATTCTGTGTGAGACCGTAAGATTGTATTTTATCATGAGAGCTTTTTAAGGCTTTTCTCCTTCTCAAAATGGAGTTGTGCTCAGTGGATAAAATGACCTTTAGAGAGCTCCTCGCGTTTGTCTGTGCGGTGCAGAACAAAAGCAGTCGAGATGGAGAGCTCTTTATCACATTGGTCTGTGTGAGCCTCATCCCAGAGGTAGTGTCTGCTGTGACAGAACAGGAGAGAGGATGGACGGCTTTGTCAGAGAAATTGTCTCTTATACTAATCCTATTTCATACCAGCTCGTTCCCGCTCGGTAGAAAATCAGAAAGTTGCACTAAAACTGCCTTTGAGGAAATTACACAATTGAAATTCTGCCGCCACAAAGTCTGTCAAAGCCACGATTGGACACGGTCGACTTCGCTCGCTCTCCACTTTGCTGTGAAGACTGAGAGCTGCTACAGCGAGCCTGAAGTTTTCTTCAAGCGAGGTGTGACCCTCAACTCAGCGTTCTCCACATGTAAACAAGTTTGCTGTTCTACCCTTTCAGTTTTATAAATGCGGTTTATTGCAGGGATTTTGAAAACTCGTTGTACAGTCAAGCTTTAAAAGCAAACCATTCCTGCAGCATTTGTCTCTCTGAGTTCAGCTTCAGAACAGCGAGACGCTGAATAACTGTACGCATAAAGAGCGATTTTAATTTCCTGCTCTGTGAACAGTTCTTTCTGTGGCCTTTGGATTGTCGGGTGGCAATATTAGTTTGATGAAGAATGATGAAAACAAATGAGTGTTGCCGAGAGCAATGATAGAGACTGCAGATGTTATTTCCTATTATCACAACCACAGACTCCAGTTTAATACAGAAGCCGTTCTGTGTGTTGCTGTAGGACGGGAAGTAAATCACACTGGAAATAAATTAACATGTTGAAAAACAGATGCAGCTCAGCTGTTTTCAACCAGCAGAATGAAGATCATGTTTTCAGCAGTCAACACCTTCCAGAAACAAGCAGTATTATACTATGAAAACGTGGCATAAAACACGTTCTGCCTTTGTTATACAGCACCACAAATCTGTTATCCTACAGCCAATGACTCACGGGAAATCCGATTTGAGAAAATAATACGTCATTACATATATAATACATAATTCATCATTCATATATACAGTAAATAACTGTCAAGCCAATAGATTTTATTTAATTGTAGGAAGTTTAATCACTGTTTTACATTTTTAAGTGTTGCTATTTACAACCTACAGTGAAAAGATGTTCACTAGATTATTCAGCTGAGTCAAATATAAAACTGATCTTTTTCAAATTTTTTCAGAATCACTTAAATATTAAATCTGAGCCCATGTTCATATGAAGTTTTAACAAGCAAACACAAACAGTAACTTAAAATCTCTCTATATATGCATTTGACATTTATACATTTGATCAGTACGTGTGTTCCCTGAAAATCAAAGCCACAACCTTAGTGCTGCTAACACAATGAAACAATGAAACCTTAGAAAACAAAACTCACATGTGAACAATCTGCAAAAAACAGCAAGAGCTGAAACTCAGCCCATCATCTTCACTCTGTGAAACCCTGCAGACAGTTATCTGTGCATCCATACTGCACTTGGAGCAAATGGAGCTGATGGTCTTATGCTAGTTGGATCAGAAGACTGACCATGTTTGGAAACATAATCCAGAACAGATTGTGGAAAAGCCTCAGAGACAATTGATCAGCGTGCAGACACTGGCAGGACAGGTTCTTCTGCTCAGAATGACCCAGTTCAGAAAGTGTGTGGAAATTCTCTTCTGTACGATAAGAACAAATACATCAGATGTGAACATAAAACAGCTGAAAAATTAATTGCACTGGCAAGACATAATTTTTCTAATTAAATGGAAATATTCCAAATGCAAAATTCCAGCACCGTATTATAAACCAGCAACTGCTGGGTAAACAAGTGAACACAATAAAGCTACAGTAGCATACATGCAGGCAAAGGTCAACAGTAAAATTGAAGGGACATTTTAACTGAAGGGTGGAACTGTGTTTTTGAGGACAAGGATATTTTTCATAAATGTCAGGTCAGGGCAAGTTGTCACATTTTTATTGGGGGAAACAGTCAGACAAAAATAATGGTTTGATATTTTTGTGTTACCTTTCACATTCCTGCTGTCTCATGAATTATTTTGTGCTTCATAATTGTATTCTTGTTTATCCTGTAGCTCAGCTCAGTCTGCAGAACATGCCGTTCACACTAAGAACACTAAGATTATGGGTTTAATAAATGTGAGTTGCATTGAACATTGCTTTGAAAAAAAATGTCTGACCAATGCATAAGATATAATAATCAGTGCTAGAAAGTTTAAATTAGGCTGTTTAATGACAGTTTTTATTGACAACTTGTAAATCAACTCTGATTTAAACATGTAAAAATATTATTATTATTATTGTTGTTTAAATTATTCTTATTCAACATTAAAAACTGTAACTAGTCTCAATATTATTTACATGATCTATGACAGTGATTTTTATTTCTTTCTCTAGAGCTTCATTCATGAGCTCTGCATCTTCATCAGAGGTGAGTTGTGGGAAGCAGATGAACAGGAGATGAGGAAACTTCTGGATGATAAATGAGACCTGATGAATATTCTCATGAAGTTACTACAGACACAACGGTTCTCCAGAATGTTTGTTGTAACTTTATTTAATGGCATTGTTTACATGTACTATAAATATCTGTATTCATAAATAACTTCACTGTAGTACAATTATTAAAACAGCAGGAGTATAATCATTTTTCTGTTGTATGTTCTGACTTCATATGATATATATTTGCTAACATTCACAAAATGGTATAAGCTGTTCCAGCAGAAACACCTGTCACTCATAAATTTATTCTCACCTCTATTTATTTTATTTGGTTAATTGAATTATGTCTTCAGCTATTAATAAATGTGGTGAACTCTCATTTTACCAGAAATATGTAAGAAAATGTTTTTATGAATCTATTATGGGCCTACTGACTTCTAACTACTGTATCTTACATGTA
>JAZGTK010008055.1:0-18703 GCA_036877625.1 Ambastaia sidthimunki
TTCTTGCTTGTGGCTGGATTTAGTGATTGCTAAACATTTCAATTTTGAATAAATTTTGCATTTGGTATATTGATCTTATCTGTTTATAAATAGGGAGGAAATGGAAATATGTATGGGAGGCCATTTCTATTATATAAGCTGAAAGACATTTTCTCTTTAAAAGGTTTTATGTACAGTTGTCGGCTTCAGGGTATAGTTTATCCCTCCTTATTGTTTGGGTCAGTGTCTACTAGCTTAGTGACTTTATTAATCATGTCATAAAATAATATTTCCTATAAAGAATCCCATAAACATGCATTGATGGAGGAAGGCTAGTCTTATGTAGAGGCAGAATATCCCCACTTGGAGCATCAAGCTACCACCAAGGACACCCTAGCAACCAACTAGCAATTCCCTGGCAATCAACAGAAACACCCTAGCAACCAACTAGCAATTCCCTGGCAATCAACAGGAACACCCTAGCAACCTCTTAGCAATGCTTTACAATTTGTTTCAGAAAATGTAAAAGAAAAATGTTTTGTGTTTGTATTAGAACTAGATAAATGGAGAACATTGTGTGTCATAGAAATGAACACCTGTTACGTTGAAGTGGTTGCTTGTATCTGCTTCCTATCTGCTACCTATGAGCTGGCTGCTTGTACAAGAGATGTACAGGATGTTCCAGTTGCTGTGAACAATATTAGTTTTCTGTGATCGCTTTAAGAAAAACCACTACAATCAGAAATGTTTAGATGCCAAGTCTTTCTTCTGGCTTTGGATCGTTGCAAGAAAGGAAGTATGGCCCCCTCTAACGCATACATAGACATACACACACTTTGTCCATTCTGGCAGCTGTAAACTCCACAGACCTCCAGAACCGGTGTGTCTGTGACTCACCTGTGACTCATTTGAGACACGCGTTCTGAAAGCAGGAGTCTGGTAGCGCTTTTGGCTTTCATGTCCTTTCATGTCCAGCTGTCTGTTGTGAAAGTGATTTGGCCGCCGCACGCAGAACAGCCAAACACAATAACTTCTCACAGATGTGTGTAATGTCCGGCTGAACCCCGTCACAGGGAGAGAAATACAGGGGGGAGAAGGGATTTGACAGTCCCTGGAAATAGACAGAGGGTAGATAAGGTCTGTGTCTTTAAAACATGTTAAGTTGACTTGCTTTGTAAAGGCCAGGTGGGCAACTGTCTCAGTAAACAATATAACCAAAATGGAACCTCATAAATGACTGACTGATCTTCTTTATAGGCGGAAACCATGTTAACCTCCACTTGTGTGCCGCACATGGAGAGTATTCCTCAGGTGAACACACAAGAAAACCTCCCAGCAGACTCTTATGTTGGCATGTAACTTAGCAAATGAGTTAATTTATGAAAGTACATACTGTACATGGTTCAAATTATACATTATGCATCAATTTCATAATTGAATAGAATAATATTAATTAAAAAGAACAATATTCATAATCTAGTAATATCAAAGAGCTTTCTCTACCACTCTTGCAAAAAAGTACTACAGTGCTCTATATTAAAGTAATAACTTTGTATGTAGTACAGATAAATATCATATTTATTTACTTTGACACTTTGGTTCTGTACTTCAGAGAATACTATAGTACCACTATAGTACAAAAATTCCATGGTACCTTCTGATATTTTTATTAGTGCATCTTGTTTTTCGGTCAAAGCAAAGTATCTTTGTGAATGAATATGAGTTTGGGTAATAGTGGTGCTTTTCAACACAAAAATATACTGTGATATTAGGACAGAGTTACAAGAGCATTTATTAGTTAGGAGTTAGGAGTTTGGGTCAGTGTGTGTGCTTGTGGGTGAGACATTCTTTTAGGACCTGCAGGTGTGGGATGCAGTCTGTGTGGAATCAGCATTTTTAGAAACAACCTCTTGACTCACAAAAACGTGATGTGTTTTGCAGCAGGAAACCGTGATTGTGATAATGATCTTGTGACATGAGCAGGTTATTAAAAGTGTCTGTATGCAGTAAGATAATAGGCAGCTGCTTTATTCTGTCTTTGCTTTGTGTTTCAGCTGTGGAGTCATTTTGCCACAGGACTTGTTTATTCGTTTACACAGACGCACACATGTTCTTCACCTTTTTCCTTGTCTTTCAAGTTGAAAATCTCTGTGACGTCTTCTCTTGGCATTCTAGCAACTGGATTTAGTCTTTGCGTGGGCAGAATGGAGTGATGTTGTGTGCAAAGAAGAATATGCAGAAGAAGAWGATGAGGAAGCAGAGGAYGATRATAAAGARGATGAGAAGAAGARAARAAGAAGCTGCTAARAWGATTATGATGTTTTGTTGGCAACTACTCATGGTCCATTCTCAGCATAAAAGGGCAGCTCAAAAACATGGGGCTTTGAGATTGCTCTCAAACATTTTTAGAGCCTTCACAGAGACGAACATCTGATGGTCTTCTTTATTCACGTTGTCCCTATCAAAAGTCCAAATATGCAATGTTGAAACAGAGGTATTTTGGAATTACCTTGTGAAGTTGTTCTTTTAATTGGGCCCCAGGAATAGGAGAGTTTATCCAGAAAGTGGTTTGCAGCCAGTTGTAACAAAGCCCCTAAGTTAAGAAAACCCTTAGCATGGGTTTCAATTAACATGTGCCTCTGAGATTTCTCACTGATTTTCTTTAATGTAATGCAATGCCTCATTTTGGCAGCAAATCAGCATGAATCTCAGGGAAATAAGACCGGGAATGTTGTGCAAACGTTACCAGTTATCGTGGATAACAATCTGCGTCTTGCTGAAGTGTTAGCTGTATGTATAGAAAGGGGATCTGCTAAAATGGTTTTGACCAGACTTCATTTGTTGGAAAACGAACAATGTGGCTTGTCTGTTCCTGAATGTGAGGTGAGGAAGAGGTGAAACTGTTCATTGTTCCCAAAGGCCACAGAAAGAGTTGGTAGGGTCAGTTGGTAGGGTGAGACTGTTAGTATTCACCCTCTAATATCCCGATTCTAATAGCGCTAGCAATGCAATCCTAGGGTTTGATTTATATACAGGTAATATATATATACTGATGATTTTAATGCATGAGTAAGTCCCTTTGGATAAAAGCAAGTGTAAATTTGATGTAAATGATAGTCCCATATTCTTCTTAACCTTTTTAAATGACTATGTTAATGAGACTAAGGTCCAAATATCTGTTAGTAGCTTTACACTTATAATGGCCATTTCTGCCAGTGAATGTTTCTGTCAGTGAATGTGTATCTCAAACAGTATATGTTTGAACTTATTAACAAGGTGGTGGGTGTGTATTTGAGAGCCAAGGGGGTCAAATTGCGGTCCAGGTAATTTGTTGCCTGTGTCTTTTAAGTCTATTAACCAGACCTCCATGTGAGGCTTTACAAAGCTGCAGGACACCTGTTAACACCTGTCTCTCACTTGCACTCTTCCCCTGCATCCTCTCTTTCTCTCTAAAAACTTCTCTTAGGACACTGCAGTCATTTTTAGTCCAGTCGTGAATGGTCTCAGCAGGTTCTCAGAGCATTTGGAAGGGTAAACCAATTTATTTGGGCTTGTTCCCTTACACGTGGAGCCACTTAGTAAGCAATGAGGTGCCAGACAACCTCACAGCTGCCACAGTGCCGGGGATCCAGCCTCTAACCTTCTACTTTCTCTCAGGCCAAGGCTTTCTCTCTTGCTTTTTCTTTGGGCACCATTTCAACATTGTAAACTACTGTAATGCAACCATTAAGCAGATTTTATTGGGATTATGAATTTAGTTTTTAGAAACAGCTCATCTGACTTAGTCTTTATCAAACAATTTAATTAGAACTTTCTCTGATGTAAGCTTTATTATTGGAGATTTGGTTTTTTTTATTTTTACTGACAGGGTTGTCAAACTCGGCACAGAACACAGAATTAAGAGGCTGTCAGCTGTCAACACAGAAGCCAAAATGTAGCACTGGGCAGGATTTCAGCTTAAAGCCCCTGTGGTTTTAACTTTATGTCTTTAAGCTTTGAGGACATCTTACTCATTAAGGTTGTCAAAAAATAAATGCTTACATTACTTGGATATAAATAAATTTATATTAAAGGACCACAAGTTGCATTTTTTTTGATTATTCTAACATGTTTAATTATAGACACACTTGAAACATTATGTATTTGACAACTATGCACTATATCTTTTAAAGCCTTAAGCAAGAAAACCTTAAGCAAGGTTCTTAACATTGTTTTGCTCTGGTTAATAGTATATTTTTGCTTCAGTGAAAGCCATTCAGGGGTGTCCACACTGACACTGGATTACAAAAGTCAGGTCTCTCCACTATTCCGTGTTTCCATCAGTAATGTTGTTATCTGGGAAAAGTGTGAGCTGTACCATTTTAAACCGTGGCCATCGTGCACGCCAGGGTTAAGAAACCTGCTTGTTTGTAATTGGATTTATGTGTAGGAATGTTTTTCCAAGGCGCGACTTGTGAAACAGCACACCATCTGCTCTCTATTATAGCGCAGGATCAGCATTTGCTACACAACAAGTAAGGAAAGCCCCAGACGCATAGATTCATAGTGCTGGAGGGCTGCTTTATTACAGCACAAGGGAGAACTGCGGTTTCAGCGCACGGATGCCGACTCACCGTTCTTTGACCGCCGTGCCTCTTTTTTCTCCCCGAATGCATTTGTTCTCACTAAACTTTCTAAAGCATCCTCAGCCTCTCTTTTCTGTTCTGTCTTTTCCTTTACTTTTTGTCCTCTTTCCAAATTTTATTTCCATCACACATCTATAATTTTTTTATTGCTTGTATATATTTAGTGCACTTGCTGAGGCAGACATTGATATTACTATTGCTCGGTATTAAACTTTGGCATCACTTGTTCAAGACCATTTGTTCTACAAACATGAATGATGCCTCATATTGTGCGTTTTGTGGAGGAATGGTGTGCTATTACTTTTCTAAGCAGTTGTTAAAGGTGTTTCAATGAAGCAGGGAAACAGGTATTATTTTAGGACCACATAATCATGATTGGGGGTTGCTATGCTTTGGGGCCAGTAACCACCTGGCAACCATCCAGTACACCCTAGAAACCCCACAGAAACACTGTACTGTTGCAACCACATACTGTAGCAACATGCTAAAATAAAAAAAACACCTTAGCCATGACATACTGTATCAACACCCTGGAAACAACTTGCATCCTAGTATTACAGTGGTGATGGACAAAGGGAAACATTAAGAAAGAGAGAAGGCAGATACAGGTCTTTTTTAATTGGTGGTGGGAAATGGAGGCACAGAACTGTTATTTGGACAAGCTGGGTCAAAGGTCACAGAAAGGTGATCACACTAGTCATTAGGCCCCTCAGTTAAAACTTCTGTCCCACAAGGGAAGGGTATTTGTGTTTGTGTGTGTGTGTGTGTGTATTGCACGGTAACAGACCCAAGCCACAGAGAATAAGTGTTCCCCTCTAACCCCTGGTAAGAGGACCCTCCCTTTCGTGTGTGTGTGTGTGTGTGTGTAAGACTGAGTCTGCATTGCAGTACATGTGCCGTAATGGTGTGTGTGCTTGTGCGGATGTAAAATAAAATGAAAGACAAAGCCCACAACACCTAATATAAATTAGTGTAAGTGGTGTTTGTGGTGGTGCGTTTAAAACCTTATGCTTAAAGCACATGTTCACATGTGTGCTGTGTGTGTGGGCATTTTTGATGCAAAACAATGATGTCATGACAACGCTGATTGGCTGATGGCACCACAGGGACACAATTGTTTAACTACTGACCATTCTGAGGTGTGATGTCAAAGGCGGTAGACAGAATAAAATAGAAAAAAAATGTAAATAAAAAAACTTTTGTTGCTTGTACAAAATTTTGTTGCTTGAAAAAAAAATCATGTTCCCTCAGAATACACAACTCATTTTGAATGTCCTTTAACTGTGGAAGATGGTAGTATAAAGCCAGATAGTATAATTACAACTACCAACAGGGGCTAACAACAAGACCATGCAAACCCCCAAAACTTTGATCTGTTGGTGCTAACATGGTGCCAAAGAGACACAAAGCTCCAAAGCACATCTGACCTAAACCTTAGTGTCTTGTGTTTTGGTTTTAAGAGGCCTAAGTTGTCCCAAAGTGACTCTAAGACCATTGTGTTCATGGTTTGCTTTTCCTCCCTTGATATTTGAGCTTTTTCTCTGCCCAGCTGCAATATAGCGTTTGAATCCAACATGTACGTTTTTCAAGGCCAAACCCCTCACACTGATGAGGAGCGTTTGAGCAAAGGCAGTGATGGAGAGAAGGACAGAACAAGACTGTTGGGGAGTGTTAGGAATAGATACAATCACAAATAATAGAAATGGCAATTAATGAATGAGACAGCGGGAGACAGACAAGGACTGAGATCAAGCGGAGTGGCTGAGATTTCTGTGTTTCAGATGGGAGTTCTGATGGTACTTTAATGAAGTGTTCTCTGCAAGGAGCAAGCGTTTTGGAGTGAGATCACACACATTTGTACACTCATAAACTCATTGACTCAATAGCTGTGCTGGCACAGAGCCGAGACGTTGTGAGATAGAGAGATAATGGCAGCAGGGAAGGAGATGAGCTGGGTGGAGAAAATGGAAGTGGTGCTTGCCTGTGCAAAAACTTTCAATTATGACTTTACATGTGGATAGCTGCCAGGGTATCAGTGTGCAGTTACTAAGGTGTCCTGAATGGTCTGTAGTACATTGCCATGCAGTTGCTAGGGTGTTCTGGGTGGTTGGGAAGACTTTCTGTGTGGTACTAGGGCATTCCAGTATGTCATTTATAGTAAACTTATCTAGATGTCTGCATGCTCTTTTTTTAGAGGTTGAAATAGGTTGAAATGCTGGATTTTGCAGATTTTGACCTCAGCAAGCTCATCTTACAGGACAGCTGTCACTCTAGAGTGTTATTCACAACATGGACAGATGTTCTGACAATGGGACTGTTTCATTATCTGCTGCTCAATAACAACTATTTCATCTCATTGTAAAACAAGTTATTTTTACTGTAAAACTTCGCTAGGACAGGACATCCATTGGGATTGGGTGGTGGTCAAAGCCCAGCCTGATGTATTTCAGTAAAAGTATTTAATCTGGTTAAATTCTCCCAACAGCCCGGTGAGGCGCAGCTCTCTTGCTCTGACTGACGTGACACTCTGACACCTGGGTTCCACCAGTGCTGGTCAGCATGCGGCTTGGGCACACCTGCTCGCCACCCCACACACACACTGCAATACAAACATTTCAACAGTATGTCTGACTTTTAAAGCTCCACGCGACTTAATGAGAAGGAATCTAGGGTCTGCACGTTACCTCGAAACTTACCACCCCCCTCTATGTTTCTATGTCTCTCACTCTTTCTCTCTCACCCTCTCTCTCTCTCTCTCTCTCTCAAGAGGGCATTTAGAGCTGCCCATTAACGGCCAAAGTGTGGATTTCCTGTAAAATAACGATTGTGCCCTCCACATGGTTCATGTCTAAATACTCAAGAACACTTAGTTAAACATGAAGCCCTGCGTACGGCAATCAGAATGGGATTGTTTCCAGCTGTGTCCGACCAAACAGCATTCAGAGTGAGAGAGATCCATCAGAACTTTCCCTTTATTGATGGTATGGCTTATATTGCATATATTGGCTTTACTGCACAATAACAGGGTGGGTGTGAAGTGGTCAGCCATTTACATTTCTCTGATCTGCTTTTTTATGAAAGCATGATTTCATTCATTTCTTTCAGATTGCCTTCTAACCACCGTGTGCCATGGAGGTGGCCTGGCAGATGACTGCTTTAATGTCTCGGATAGTTTATTTTTATGGTGGAGGACTTTGGGCTGTAACTCCTCAGAAGTTAATATTCTGCCTGAGACTGGTTCTGTACTTTTTTTTGCGGATTTAGGATAGTGGGACAAACAGTACAGATGCTAAAAGCCAAAGTGTGGCCTTGTGAGCTGTGTGACACATTTTAGGGGTGGTTTTACTAAGCACTGAGAAAAAATAAAGAAACGTGTACAGATTTTCACAGTTATGTGATCATCAAGTGCTGTTAGGGGTTTATAAATTATTTGCAAACTATGAATGGAAAGAAGAAGAGTCCAACTCATCTTGGATTCATTTTGTGATTCAAAACTTGAAAAAGTCATAATCCTTTGTATGATATGATTTATATGCAGGTTTCATTCATCAGGTTCAATAACATTTTCTGTTACAATATTAGGTCACTGTAATTAAACTGTAAACAATGACTATGTAATCAATATCTGTGTGTATGAGATTATGTGCATGTAGACACTTGCAGCTTTTCTCCTCAAAAGGTTTGCTTGCTCAGCCAGGTTTTTGTTTGTTACATTGTATGTTGATAATATATTATGTAAGGCAGGGGTTCCCAAACATTCTCATTCCAGGACCCACCTAGACAGGTATAATTTGTCTCAAGACCCACCAAAATACTTTTAATTGGCAGGGGAATCATATACACATTTGATGTCTTTAAGTAGAGAGCAGATTTTATTTACATTGTCATTGTAAAAATTAAAGATATGTTTAATGACAATACTAAATTACTTAATGACAAGACACCAAAATCATTTAAAAATTAAATAGCAATTAACCTTATCAACCAAGTAACGTAACCCACCATATTTCACTGTGCATGCAAGCCTCAGTTTTAAAACTTTTGCAACTTTATTTAAATATTAAATAGTTTATATTTATTGATGAACAAATCACATCCTTTTTCTTATTCCAAGAAGCTTATCAAAATCACAGTCGTACAGTACGAGTTGTTTATTAATACTCGTCATTCACACAGTAACCGCAGTGTCATGATCAGACATGTCTTTATGTGGTTATCAGTCAAAGCTCTGTGAAGTGACTCGTCTGATTCGTCCATGCTCTGATCAATTCCCACATCCACCCCAACTCAGGTTTTACGGTCACACGCAGATTAAACGAGTTGCGGGACAATTTAGTATCGAGAGAGTGAGAAAGGGGGGAAGAGAGAGAGAGAGAGCTAGAGAGAGATCGCGCAACGGGATATGCTGAGACCTTGTTCATCACACACGCCAGCAGCACCAACTCGGACTTTATAAACAGTCCACCCAAATCCAGGAATATCACATTGAGGATCATGAAACCAGATACAATGTGGATTTATCAAGCTCTTCTGTGCGTTTTGCTGTCTTTGGATATGGGTAAGTGATCCCTGCATAATGCACACGCAACTTTACCCATTCACTTCACTGATTATAAAAATCAATTACACGTGTTTAAGTCAAAGAAAAGACGAAGATGTCACTGAAATATTGTTCGATTAGGGAGAGGTTACATCTCATAACGGAAGTTTTACAAGGATAAAACGTAAGTTAATTAATTTGATTGCTGTTTTTATACATTTTGCCTTTACGATCTATATTAGGCGAAGGTATCAATATATTTAATGCCGCGTATGAAAATGTGTAGTCTACGTGTATTTTTTAAAGAAAATGTGATTCAGGATTATTTGGCGTAATTTTTTTGTCCAGCTGTATATTTAGTCTTGAGTCTCTTTAACCTTTACAAATAATAAACATGGTAACCATAATTCCTGCCAAAATACCAGTTATTGCAGTTATTATATTACACAATAAAACTATGACAAGTTGTTATCAGCACTTTAAATTCTGAGTTTAATTAATAAAGATTGTACTGTAAGGACAAATGTAGCGTGTCTATATATTTTGGGAATATGGCAATAACGATTCTAAACGATTAATCTAAACGATTAATTTATGTTATAGTGAGTGACTGGATGGTGTATTTGGATTTTAATGAATGGTTTTTAGGAAATACTATAAGCAAACAAGCAGGGTTTTCACATTGTATATGTTCAGAGGGCCACAGCTGTTCCTTTTGACACAAATGTATATTTAGTTAGGAGTTTATGCAAATGTATTTCTCATGTGGTAGTCTCACATTAAAGTGCTGGGTTGGTAACAGAAAGGTCAAACCCAAGGCCTCCATCATCCTAGACATTGAGTTCGTCCCTCAATATTCAGAATAGTTGTCAATCAATGTCAGTTTTTCCAATGTCTGATTCCTAAATCATTGGACTTTCATCACTATGTCTTTTAGTAAATCAACCTCAGTTTGTTTTAGGGGACCCATTGATAAAAGTTTTGCATAAGAGCATCACCTGAATGCTTAATTAGTAATAGAGCTGTCCACCCCAAAACATAAGCTACATTCAACCCTGTTCCTGCGGGCTATGGAGTGAATTCAGTGTTCCAATTGATGCTAAATAACAGTGACATGCATCTGCAGATGCACTACAAGAAAATGTCCAAAAAAGCCACAGATCACAGTGAAAGAGCCCCTCTCAGGTCACACATGTCCCGGGCAAGAGCACATATGGAATGAATGTGCTCTTTAAAGCAGGCGTTATCGACTTGCTGCGCAACATCTGCGCAGAGCCATTTCTCCCATATTTCACGATTGCAAATATTAACTGCACCAGATGTGCTGCGTAAACACAGAACGAGAAGTTATTCTAACTTTTTGCTGAAGCTAAAGGAAAGGAAAACATTAGTGAGTCGGCCTGAACCCATTAATGCTGATGTCTTGTCGATGCCTGTCCTCATTGCTACCATAAACATTATGCTTGGCATTTTCCTGCTGTTATTTAAGGAAGAGATTTAGCCAAATCTAATAAACCTAGGAGATAAAGATGCCCCCGACAGGCCACAGAGAGGAATTTAAAGGAGTCTAATTGGGGTGCTGAAGGAAAAGATCAATGTTTGAAGACCGGGCTGATGAAAGCCATATGCGTTCAGATGCAGCCCAAACATTAATAATGTGTTCTCACTAAAACCACCTCAGCCACAGGAGTTCGGCAGGGGACACGGGCTGCACAATACTGTATGTCTGAATCATACCGAGAGCTGTTACCATACACCACTGCTTGTTTATTAGTTTCGCAAATCATTTGATAATCAGAGCACCTGGCCTAGGGCTACTAAGCAAAGCAGTTCTAAGTTCTTACTGAACCCATACTGAGTTGAATGACAACATTTGGAACAGATGTACAGAGGATATTTACTTGTTTAAGTTTTACTGTGTGACATGAAAATTGACAGTGAAAGCATAAGCATAAACATCAGCAAACAACCTCAAAATAGTGCTTGGCCCCTAAAACATGGCCCCCATCAGAAAGATTAGGGAAGTGTTCTTGTGTAGGAGTTAACGTATGAGCTTTACACGTGTATGTAATCTGACTTAGTGAGTGTCCTCCACCAGAGCAAAATGAATCATGACACATGTATGTGTGTGTATATGTGAGAGTTTGGGACCAATCTGTTGGGCCCCTTGTTTCTGTAGAAGAGGCAGTCATAAGGAATTAAGCCATAACTGATTTTATTAATGAAATAAAAAGGACATAAATGCTAATGAGCAATCTTTTGTAAGCATGTTTTATAAACAAGAGCATGTGTGTGTAACGGTTTGCTTGTTTGTTTATGAAAAGTCTTTTACAGATTCTATAGAATGTGTTTTAGGCGCATTTGTGTGCAGTTGAATCTTGGGTTTGCGTGTGAAAGTGGTTCTGTGGCTTGTAGCCAATCACACAGTGTAATGAAACATTTTTACAGCCAATTCTTTTCATTGTTGTAACCGTGTTATGTCTAAATGACAGCATTGAAGGTCTGCACAAAAATTGATAGTAATCAATATTGTGCCAGTATATGTCAATATATATATATATATTCATACTGCAAGCCAAGGAATCAAATGTCTGCAGAAAAAGTAATTGCTATGATTTTTCCCATAACAGAGTTGAAATAATAAGCTTAATGAAGCCAGTATAGACTCAGAAATAATTTGCTGATATCACTTCACTTAAACAGGAAGTCAGAAATATAATTTGTAGAGAGAGGAATGTTACAGCATGAACAGGGTTGAGGGCCAAAAAATTTTTTTTTCATGTAAATGCATTAAGAAAGCAAATTCACATACAGTAAAAGCATTTTATAATAAATCATATTATTATGTGTTATTATTATGGTTATTATATGCTTTATTTAAAAAGTCATTTTGCATTACAGAATAAAAAAGTTGATTTGTCAATTAACGTGACTGTGACATGTAAGGTCAGTATCCTGTTTATCATATCTATAGTATGTAGTGGAGACGCAACTGAGGCACAAATAACAAATCTTCTCAGAATGACCCTTCTATTGAGAGGTGTGTGTCCACTGTCACACACATGTAGCTATTTGGATGTGTCTGTGTTAAATCTGCCAATCTCTTCTGTTCAGAGTGCAAGAAACATACATTGCAGAGGTACCAGAAAACTGAAAACAGCAGGCTGTTGTGTGCAGACTGCCTTGAGTCTCCACGCGTCAAAAGCTTTTCACTGGATGACTGCGCACGCAAATGCAGCAAGAGCAAGAAGTCCTGCAGGTGACAGACACGCATGTGATCACACAAACAAACACACCAACATTCAGCTCATATGAGACTTTAATCTGATCCTGCTGCATCTTCGATAGAAACGACCAATCACAAATAAGGTTTCTTTAATAGAGAATAGATAGGGAGCAAATAGAGAGCTTCTGCTATTCAAGTTTTTATCCCAAAGAAAACTATTAGAAACATATTAGTTATATGTATCTGCTCCAGAGTTTCAGATAGATCTCAGTGTTTCAAACTGTGCTCAGGCTGGCCCAGCAGTCTGCAATTCAAACTCAGAGGTTGCAACATGAACCTAAACATTCTAAATACATTTTATATTAAATTCCACCAAAATTATCTGTATAACAAAATATTAAAATTCAGTGGTCTCATTTGTTGTCTCATTTTTTTCTTGATACTTAACTGAAAACTCAAATATTTTTAAATTATGAAAAATCAGGCACTAAGCAATACAATTTTCTTCTGTTTAACCAATTAAATGTCAGTCGTCTCTGGCCTTTTTCTGTTTGTCCTTACAGGGCATTCTACTTTGACCAATTAAACAGGAAATGCCACATGCTTCCCTTCGACCGTTTCTCTGAAGGCGTACAGAAAGAGAGAAAAACCAATTATGACCTTTACGAGAAGAAAGGTAAATATTTTTAATTCCCTTCGAAGAAGTTCACTTGCACTTGACTTTTTTCCTGGAATTCGCACTTTTTTGGAAACATTTGGTTGCAAAACAGTCACGTTTGTTTAGATTGCTGACTTCAGGCATAAAAGTACTTCGTATTATCTCTGCTATGCTATCTACCTGCATCGTTTGAAAATAACATGTTTAGGAAATTTAAAAGCGAACACAATAAAAAATTGTGTCGTTAAGATGTCGTTTATGGTACCAGCAAAAGTCAGACTTGACAAATTTGATTTATGTCGGAGTCGTCAATAAAAGTCTTGTTTGGAGGATTAAATCCCCTCAGGATGTTTGAGAGATGTGTGATCAGTAAACAAAATTTATAGGTTCAGATTATTTGAATATCTGTGTGCTGAATGTTTACCACAGAATATGTGAGTGAATGCATCACTGGGTCAGGTGTCAACTACAAGGGAAGAAGATCAGTCACGAAGAGTGGAATTACGTGTCAAGCTTGGAATATGTCCGTACCACATGAGCACAAGTAAAAAAACTCTCTTTTTATGCCTTTTTAAGTCTTTCTCTTTAACTTTGCCTCTGTTTCTGCTGAAACCACAGAGCACTCTGTAAGCTTAGTGCATAATACARGACRATAGTAAGTTTRTCACCCATTCCTATTTAAAGACTGTCACAAAACCCCCAGRTCATAGCATAATTGCACCAATGTTGTTCTAGTGTGCGCATAAGTGAGACAATTTTAGAGTACTCAGACGTGCAGTAAATTTAAGATCAAGCCTTGCTTGTTTTTGCAAACAAGCCGGCAGCAATGAGCATCGGCCAATGAAATTGCAAGAAGAGGGCGAGGCAATGAATGTTAGAAACTGGCAACTCAAGAATCAACTGTAAGGTAAGTGCACAAAATCGCATGATAACGAAATTTCGAGAACATACGGTAGCTACAGTCAAGGAGGAAAATAGTCCTAATAGTAATTGTATGCAATTAATAATGTTGACAACGCAAATGAAACTAAAACACTGTCCTACAGTGTGCTCAGGGCGATAACCTGTCTTCTTGTGGTGTCTGCTAAGATCCAACTCATTCTTCTTTAGATTCTCAATTGTGTTCATATGGTTTCTGACAGCTAACAGTTTTTGCAATAATTCTCAATGCTCCTCAAGCTACATGATGTCTGCTAAAAATCTCTGATTAGTTTAGTCTTCTGAAGCTAAACTTTTGCACAACAACAGAAGTTGCTACATCTGCGAGAAAGTAGGCAAGGCTGGTTAATGCGTTGCCAGGTCCTCGTTAGCCAAGTCGTTATTAGCTCTCTGAGCTGTGCTGCTTACAAGCTGTATAAAGATTTTAGAGGTGAGAGAGTAAAAGAGAGAAAGATAGAGAAAGAACGAGAGAAGGAGGATTTATGGACTGAAGTCATGTTCTGTCTGCCCTCCAGCTGAGCTCACAAATCCGCAGACACATTAAAATATGGGCAACGTTCGAGACCTAAACACAGATGCTAATCCAGACTCCCTCCTCACTCTGAATAACTGTACTCGCAACAAATCCAACTTAGATCCCTTTGGATCGCCTTTTCTCTTTTCTATGCTTTCCATGTGATAAAATCTCTTTTTTCTCAGACTCCAGCTCTTTCTCAGGAAGTTTTAATCTATCCACTGGCTAAATCTTGAGTTCACCTGCCCTGTTTATTTAGCCAAGCCAAAAAGGAAGACAGGAGAATTGAAGCCTTGAAGTGGAGTCTGAAATATGAGTTATGTGCATGTGAATGACTAAGTGAAGACTTATTTAAAGAATTCTTAATGATACCTTTGTTGCTAAAATGGATGTATATGGTTTTCATTAATGGAGAATATTAACCAATATTAAAAGTTATGTACAGTGTTAATATGACATGAAGTCCAGTCTTCAAGTCAACTACTGCAAAGCTAATCACTCACTCTGTGTGTTTTGCTTAATTTTATTAAAAAATCATGAAGGTTAGGTACAAGTGATGCAGGTGTTTCCATTTATGCTCATTCACCGTCATCAACAGAAGAGATGCCATTGTCATTGGTTTTTTAATTTTGTTTTTGATTCTGACACCAATTGTGTAACTTGCTAGGCTGGAACATTCGATGGTGGGTTGGTGGGATGATTTTTTTGTATCGTACAGCTGCTTCATGTTGCCCATCCATTGCTTGTGTTAAAAATTTTCTTGATAGCATTGAGATGTTTTGCATGGTAAATATGGTGACGTAGCTAGCTATTCGAACAAACTAGCTACTACATCATCATTCAGCAGTAGAAACAAGGGCTCAGACGGCATGAGTAAGAGGGGCATAACTATCAAGTTATGAATCATTAGTGCCGACCCGCTTCCAGCAAATGACGCTCGTAGAGATGCAAACCTTTGTAGAGAATTTTCGAACACAAACAAAGTAAATGATTTCCAATAAGTGACCCCTTTCCGACTTGTTTGACCTTCTGGCAGTATAAAAGACCAAACATGTGTGTGTAATAGGAATTAAAGATGGTTTAAAGTTTCCGTTCGAAATGCATGGAGTGTTTGAGTGTCTGTTGGCAGCCTGAGAGGACTGGCTGGCTAACATCTGTTAGCACAACATCATTAGCTGTAGAGATCACAGGCCTCATGTGGAACCAGCCACAATATCCAGATGTTTAAGAAAATAAGTTATTCTTGGTTTTGTTTAGACAATGTTTTTTGTTCCTGATACTGTGCCGTTGTTTGTTTTTGGTGTTGCAAGTGTAAAATATGTATCTAGCCCTAGATTTGGATTTAAGAGTTTTTTCAGCTCAATTTAAATTTTTAAGATCAGTTAGATCCCATTTGATTAAAGTTTATCCAGATAATACTGAAGGCAGTGTCTTCTTATGGTAGCTGGGTTTATATTAATTGAACTGTTTTTTTATAGTCGTTAGTCCTAGATGGTTTAGGTGGTTGATGGGAAAGAGGTCAACCTTGCAGACCATCTTGGTCACCTTGGGACCTTTCACCAACACATTTTTTAATGCTGTTCCCCAACTTGGTGTGCTGGTGTCCATGCTTTGTTGACCAACCAACTTCACTATAGTTATGGCTGTGCCTGCCAGCTTGACCAGCACCAAACCAGCATTAAAAAGACATTCATGCTGGTCTAAGCTGAACTTTTCGGCAAGGCTGATTGATCAGGTTCTGCATGTTCTCCTTGCACAAGACAGCTTGCATTGGTTGACCATCATGACTTAAATTCATTCTGTCATTCTCAACTGACTGGTTGCCATAACACAAAATCATTGTGACTTCTAACTTTCTTTCTCTCTTTCTCTCTCTCTTTCAATATCTGTCTATCCATATAATTATCAAACAGTTTCAAGCCTGCCAGACACAAAAGATTTGACCTGCGTCAGAACTTCTGCCGAAACCCAGACAATGATCCAAGTGGACCCTGGTGCTTCACAGAGCTCACAGAGACAAGACATCAAGAATGTGGGCTGCCCCGGTGTTCAGAGGGTTAGAGACTGTTTAATCAATACAGTTGTAATGCTGATGAAATGTTGTTTCTGAGCCATTCACAGATGTTACGCATTTTTGTGTCTGCGCGTATCTGTAATGTATATGTGATGTGAGAGTACAATATGTGTATTTGTGCTTTTATATCTTCTGTATGGTAGATTTCTGCACTGTTGTCATGTGTGCATTTGTGGTGTATAATACTTGTCTGTGCATGCGTGTGTGTGTTTGTAGTGGAGTGTATGAGGTGTAACGGGGAAACATACAGAGGACCGATAGATTACACAGAGAGTGGAAAAGAATGTCAACGATGGGACTCTCAAAAGCCTCATAAACATACCTATCAGCCTCACAGGTACACAAACACGCATGAATGAAAACACACACAAGCAAACATGCAACACTGGTTTACAACACTCTGCTCTGTTTTATATGTACAGGCATGTTGGTAAAGGCCTGGATGACAACTACTGTCGTAATCCAAACAATGATGTGCGTCCGTGGTGCTACACGATGGACAGAAATACGCCATGGGAGTACTGCAACATCAGTGTGTGTGGTCTGTTCACATTTCTGTCTTTCTTACTGTTAAAAACATTTAGGCTATTGGCTGTGCTTTTTGGCTCTGTTAATCATAGGTGTAATGTTTCTGGTTGTATTGCTTATTGTGTTGATAGGTTTTCTTGTGTAATGCTGTAAAATTGTACAATCAGCTGATTAGAAATCATCCAATAGCAAGCTACCACCTCATGGTTAGAGTAATATGGAAGAATGTTTTATGGAAGAATATGGAAGTATGTTTTAGCATGAGGGGAGAGAGTATATGGTGGGGAACTGAGGAGACAGAAGAAAGAGACAAGTGGGGAAAAAGAAAAAGATTATAAATATGGGAAATTATATTAGCAAAATTGCTTGTGTGTTGTGTAACATCTTGTTTCCAATGTCCAATGATTAAGACATTAATCCCTCTTATAATTACATTTTTTGTTTTCCTGACTAAACAGCAATTTAAAGTAATATTTATTACCAGTGAGAGAATACTATCATTCTTTTATTTTATTGTCTTCTGTTTTGAATTAAAACAACATTTAAGAACATTAGCCCTATTACCATTGTTTTATTTTTTTTTGTTATTTAAAAACAGTTAAAAATCAGCCAATTAAACATTTTAAAAATATGTTGACCACCAATCTAGTTTTTAATATTACTAATAATATTGTGGTGGAAATAACCTTGCATGTGTGTATATATGCCTGCATACAAGCTGCCCCCCCATCTCACAGAAATATGTGTTTTTAGTGTAGTTGATATTTTGTTCAGGTGCCTCGCCATGAAACTCGCTGTTGGTGTGTTATTCCTTCACTTTGTCTGTGGCATTTTGTCTTTTTTTGGTAACATTAATTTTAAATTTCTGACATTCTCTCTCACTTCTTTTTCAGATTTAGATAATGATGTGGAAGTGGAGGCGACCACCTCGTGTTTCCGAGGTCAGGGGGAGGGTTACAGAGGTACGGTCAATGTCACCTCTGCCGGTCTAACCTGTCAGCGCTGGGACGCTCTTTTTCCTCATAACCATTCTTACACACCGCACAACTATAAATGCAAGTGAGTCACGTTTTACCTCTATCATCTTATTGGAACAGTTTGGTCAGAACACTATGGTCAGTTGTGAGAAATGTTTGTGGTGCTTGCTTACACAAAATGTGCCACCAAGAGGTATTTTGAGTGGTTGCTAGTTATTCTACATGGTTTTAAGTGTGTTGCTTTGCAGCCGTTAGGTTGTTCTAGATTTCTAGAGTAAATGTTGCAGTCATTAAATTGTTCTGGGTGATTTCTAGGGTGTTGCTAGGTAGGTGCTTCACTAGCCCAAGCCAAAAGAGCCCACCCCTAACTCTTTGTCATCTGTCATCTGGCCAATAGATACAGATTGGATTCCTTCTGAAATGTAACTGCCTTTTTTTGCTATTTTATAATCCTCCAATTAAAAATTATAAGTGTAATTGCTTTGAAAGCAATAGCACACCTTCCCTAAACAATAAGCTGAATTTGTATGCATGCATTATACATTGGATGCTTAGCAATGCATTTGTACATAATTCCAGTTAGGGGTTGCAAATCCCTAATGCTAAGCATGAGTGATAGTGACCGGCTATCATATATCAACTT
>JAZGTK010008056.1:0-18702 GCA_036877625.1 Ambastaia sidthimunki
GGTTGCATTCACCAGAGCTTGAATTGAATACTAATGGGCTGAGGCCAGCTGTCATGGTGAAGCCCCATAAGTCAATTGTGCCTCTGATGACCCTTTCGAGTCTCCATAGGGACCTTTTATCTATGACAGATTTGCTTTGTAGGAAGGGCTTATATCTAGAAATACAGAGACTAGGACCTTCATTCTCAGGATATCAGTGTAAAAAAGTCATACATTTAAATGTATACATTTGGCATTTATTCAATGCAGTTTACAGTGTATCCAAGTTGTACATTTTTTATGAATGCATGTGCATTTCCTGGGAATCGAACCCCATAACTTTGGCATTGCCATGCCCTTTCCTCAACCAGTTGCAAATGCAAAAAGAATTAAGGTAGATAAAATGTAAAAAAACATAAAATAAACTTCTTAGATTTAGTTAATATGATCCATAAGTATTTTCTTTACCAAATAACTACCAAATAACAGCTGTTCCATCTATTATAGCTGTGGTTTGAATGGTGTCCTCAGCAGAAGACTTCTGTGGGAGTTCCAGCATAGTTTTTCTTCCACATTGTTTACTCAAAATCAAACCATAACAATAAACAACTATAAACTGTTGCAATGTACAAATCCTTGCAGATAAAAGAAAAAAAAAATCATTTTTTTCCCCTCAGAATTAATACCAGACTGTAAACTCATGTCTACATGTTCACACCCTTTAATTAAACAGTGTGTCTGTATTTCACAATATCTACAAATCCACCACCACAAATGAAACAGGCCTTAAACAATGATCCTGTATTCATTATAATTTAGACTGTGGGCAAATACAATCACTGATAATTAGAAATTAACAAGTTGAGGACCAGGAAGACCAACAAAGCATGGGTGACAGGAAATGGAAATGTTGCCTTTAAGACAAGAGGGATTATAAAGGATTATAGTGTCTACCACATTTTATTTTAATGACCAAACCAATCCACAGCTTCTTATGCTACAATGTTTTCCACAACCATGTGCAGAATAATCATATATAACACAATTTTCAAATAGTGTATTGAACAAAACACTGGCAAACTTGATTTTGAGAGTGAATTTTGAATGTGTGTGGTTGATTTTAAATGTATGGATAAGAAACTAAAATATTGTATAAAATTTAATATAATGGTATATCTCTCATTCACTTACTTGAAAAAACTGAAACTGTGCAGTGTTTTGACAAAGAAAGGGCTGGAAGGAGGTACAGACACTGCAGTAGATAAGACAGATAAGTGGAAAATGAAATAGCAGACTTATCTCTTTGAGAACGTGCCTGGATCCCTGTCATGAGCCATCGCACAGGGCTTACACACTCAGAGGACAAGCAGGAAAGAGGAGTAAGTCCATGCTCAACAATCTGCAGTCATTATTTGACGCCAGTGAGTTTCCTGCACATTTTGGATATGAATCAGGACATAAAATACTGTAGAAAAACTGTTTTGATCATTTCTGTGTTTATGCATACTGGTGACTCATTGAAATGGTTTTGATATCATGCTGTACTTGATATGAATGCCATAAGCAAATGATCATATTGTTAAACTGGACCAGTGGGTGAAATCAAGTGATAGATTCATATGTTGTCCAATGAAATGTAATGGATTGACCATCAAGGGAATATATTTTCCTTGCACTGACATATTCTGTTTGGCCATCTCCAGTTATTACGTAACTAATTCCATATTATAGCCTCTATTGCCAGAAATAGTTGACTGCTGGGAAAAGTTATTTTTCTAAATTGTACGAAATTACTTCAATGTGAGTTTTGTGCTTTTAACCATTTAAACTTATTTAAAGCTGTAATACATAACAAAAACAGTTATTAAGTACATAAAGTAATAAACCGTTAGTGTTCAAAACTGTCTCCTTATTTTAGGGTTCTTATAGCAGTTGCTTCAACGTCAGTTGAAGTTGCTTTATCCACGTTAAGAAAATATGAAAGTTAAGAAAACCTTTAGATTAATAGTATTTGTAGTATTTTAAGCATATTAAGCATGTTAGTAATTTTTCGTCCATCTTTTAATAGTAGACAACATGAATGAATTGCTTTATTTACAATAAAAACAGAAAATTACAATTAAAACAGAATTAACCTGATTACCAAATGAACTTAAGTTAGGTGAACTTTATATCAAGTAACAAAAGCCATTTCAAGGGTCAGATGAAGTAGAAATGGCTCCTTAAAATATGATCTGCACCTTAAATACCTTTCTATTTTTTATCATTTATTACTATAAATATTGATAATTATGAAATGTTTTTATTCAGCAAATCTGGACACAGCCGCATCTGCTTTTTAATTCACTCTGCAAGGAGATCTTTTCTGTTTTTCCCTCTGGCCTCCCCAAAACACAGCCGGCCCCACACTGACAGTTCCGCTTATGTCACAGTGTTATTATCACTGCAGATAATGGCTGTTCACTCTCCCTCACAGCTAAATAAATACCGGATCTGGGCAAGGCAACACCAATGGACACAATTATAGGCCACATGTGACAGTAGATTAAAACCTGCACCAAAACACTTCCAAAACACTATTTTAAGAATTATGAAAGATTTACATAGAAGCATGGAATTACAATAGAAAAATCTATAGTAGTATGCTATGCCCACAGTATGAGTGCGACTCGTGGTGCTTTCCTAAGTCCTGTTCTTGTACTATGATTTCTTGTCATCTCTCTACAGTCCTGTCCAATAAATATTTAAAATAGTAAATAAAATAGTATTACAAAAACACAGATATTACTCAGTTTTGGGCAACACAATGAAGCTGTGAAAATACAGAAAACTCTTTCTCACAGTTTCAGATTTTTGCTGGGTGATGTCATGTAAAACATCAGTCACAATTTACTACCATGAGCTTCCCTCAAATTATATCGCCACATAAGAAACGTTCAATTTTTAATGTGGCTATTTGTCATTTAACTTATAATTTTAGTCTAATGCAATTTATACACACATATTGTGTTATTAATGCACAGCAAGTAACAGTACACAGTACAGTGTATATTAACTGAACAATTTTATGTTGTCAGTATTATAGTTCCAGGTAATCATGTTTTATTTGTTTTGTGCATTGCAAATGTACTAGATTAAATAATTTCAATTAAGGACAATGTTCCTCAAACAGCGGTGTCCACTGGGTATTCTGGATTCATCTAACCCACACCCAAAGAACAAACATTCAGTGGAATAACAGAGGCTTCCTCACTCCAAATTCCACTCCTCACTGAGAGAGTTTATGAGATCTGGTGACATTATTCTGTCCAAAGCCTTTATCAGCAGAATGTCACTGAGTTCAGTCAGGAGTCACGCCATCCCTGCTACACAGAGATACAAGAGCCAAAGAAATGAGGGCAGTGCATGAAAGAACAGATAAAATGCTTTTATCTTCCATAAAGGCAGTTATACTCTTTTTCCAGTTTTTGTTATGTTTAATTCTATCAGTCAAACTGTTGCTATCTCACAGCCAAGCCAATTTTAGCAGACAAGCAGCAACATCGAAATCACTGATTGTGTCCAAAACATTCGACTTTAGAAAGAAAACTGTCCTCTGAAACTTTCCTTTTTTCCAAGTAAGTCATGACAATAGCTACGTTTCACAGCTGAACTCTTCATGAGGAGATGGGATGGAGAGGTCACATGACATCTAAGCTGAAGCACAGCAGTTTCTCTCCCACTCGCTTCCTTGCTCTGCTGACCTCTCCACCCTCACAACATTCATCAGCAACACACTTCCAGAGCACAACGGCCACAAAACCCTCAGATGCACATAACGTTTGAATGTATTTGGGTGTGTTTTTGTTTACTTGATGGCTTGCATTCCTGGTTGTAAATTTTACATGCTGAAATTGATTTTAGAGACATTTTTTAAAACAGTTCTCAGTGATGAAAGTGTTTGTGTTGATCATGAAGAAGTATTAGAAGTTGTGTTGTTATTCTCCACTGGTTGATTCAGGAGGCAAGCACAAAGTCTGAAGTAAAATGTCTGTTTTAATAAAAACATTATTCACAGTTTCAATAAAACACTTGTTTTTATTGTGTCAGCAGAAAATCAGAAAACAAGACAAAGCACTTTGGAGAAATGCCATTCATCTGACTAGACGCCACATCAAAAAAGTTTAACTCTTATAACAACTAATAAAACTAATTTGTGGAGTATGAAATATGAACAGTTCATTGTAACATTTCACTGATACTCTTGCTAAACAGGTGATGGTCAGTGTGGACAATATACACATTCTGTGGCACAAAATCACGGACCCCCCACAGACCACATTTAGAGGCCAGCAGGGATCAACAAACTTAACAAAGAGCTTTCATTAAATCATTGCTCTATACCACAAGAAGGTGTATTTGCAAACAGCTGTGTGCAATCAGTTGTGGCTTCAGAGGCGTGGCTAATGGTTTCTTCCACTGTTGTGACTCATTGGCTGAGGACAGACAGTCTGTTTGCAAGACCCAGAACACCCCAAACTTTAAGATACACACGTAGGCATGCACACAGCTCTCTTTCTCTCAATCACACACACTCTCTCTCACTGTACATTCTATGTTGTGTAGCACTCTCTCTCGGCATGCCTCCATTTTCACTGTTTAGTATTCACACTAACATTCACAGGCGGCCTATCAGTCACATTAGCTCTGAAAGAGCTCCACAGCTAATTTATAGAGCTCAAACTGGGCCATAGACACTACAGCCAAGTTACGCATTGTTGCTCCACTGACAGCAAACTATAGTTAAGTAGTGTATGATGTCATTGGTGCTTTATTAAATGGATACTAGGTGGAAATAAAAGGATTGTTTTTCCCTGAAAGGTAAATATTGACTTTAGGTTTTCACAATACATTTAAGAAACTCTTTGATTGTCTAGTTTGAATTAGATTTAGGACGAAACGTCATGAGAACCTATTTTAGTTTACATAACTAATCCCCACCTGCTGCGGAGGAAATTTTCCAACAAATTGATCCCTGTCTGCAACAAACCACACTTTTGAACCAGCTGTAAAGGTGGTAGTAATTCAATAGACTGATTTGTTCCAGAGCTGCCCTGAGCCCAAAGCAAGTGTAAAACAGGTTGGTGTTTTAATAGAGTTCAAGTATTAAAATTTATGCTTTCCATCTTTGTTAGGAATTATATGAAAATTGTTTACAGGAGAAAGTTAATCTCATTTATCTCAAGTTAGAAAATTTTTTAAAATATTCTAGTGGCACTAATCAATAAAGGATTCCTAAAATATACAACCCTATAGAACTGTATAATAACTGTATAAAATCAAACAGAGATTGCTAACAGACAGGGTCGCCTAGAACTGAAAAGCCTGGACCCAATTATACATGCGGTGGTTGAGAGAACTGGCCAGCAGCCAGAGCTGTTATACACGATCTGTTGCTAGTCTCTTTTGACCCCTGCTCACACACAGTCAAACACACAAACACAAGTGCCCCCTGGTTAACAACCCAGAAAAGACAAAGGAAAGCGCTTATGTAAGACATGAGACCAGGGTGTATTTCACTCCTTTACAGTGACATGGCTGGACTGCAGCTGTCCTCTATACCATATTCACACTGTTTAGATACAATGCACCATAGTAACCCATGAGTTTTCATTCAGTTTGCATATGTTCTCATGGGTGTCGTCATATAGTTGTATATAGTTCTTTCTTTCTACTTCTAGCTTTTTCATCCCTCTCTCCTTCCAGCAACTAAGCTCCTTGACTAATTTCTGTGAAAATTTGGGTGACAGTTTGTAGTTATGCAACTTAATAAGTAAGAGGGGACTGTAACTCTGAGCCATGCTGTTTTGTGGCTTTTTTTCTGACCCCTGCTGCTTTTGCTCTGCCTCTTAGATATCCTAAAATGACTTTATTGCAGGATATAACAAACCTGCAAATCTGATTTTTAAAAAAAACAATGCAAACAATGCTTAAATTGAATTAAATAATCAAATTAATTAGATAACATAGTGATCAATTTATCAAATTAATCACATAATCAAGAAAATAAATAATTACGCCCACATTATGGTGGTAGACAAAAGCATACGTGTTACATAAAGTGTCTTAAAAGTCAAGTTTTATTTTCATATCATTAAACATAAGCCTACCATTGCATAAAAGTTAATATGAAAGTTAATAATTATTCCTTGTTTTTTGTTACAGAAAAGTAGTATCACAATCATAATATAATACTGACAATCTACCTATTGTCTTGTCCAAATCTTTCCATTGCCATGTTGTATTGCTTCTTCCAAAAACACATGAATCATCCTATAAATTATACTTCATATAAACAATCCAGTATAAAAACCTTTTTAATGTGATAACCCTTATTTACTTTTATTATGTTTATATAATTCTGAATTGCTGAATCCGGCAACCTCACATTATTCATAGAGGCAAAAGCTATGTGTTAGAGATTTTCTGTCAGGGAGGTTTTCTGTTGTTTTTCTGTTGATAATAGTTTCTCTTGGCTACATGGGACGTGGCAATGGCTTTCTCAGACCCTGAGGTACTCTGGAATTCCTCAGTCTGTCAGCAGCCATCAAAAGCCCAGCTTTCAGAGTGCGATTAGCTCTTTGTGGGAGCCCTAACATTGGCACGCAGCTCCTTCTGCCCTGACCCATAATCGCACAAAGCGTCAGGCCGAGTGGAATGGCCACCAGACTCAGAGATGTAGCCGGTAGATTGAATTAACTCTCACCTGCATTGTCAGCAGTCGCAGCACAATGTAGGCCAGCGCAGATTCATTTCATTGTGTTTGTCTTGAATGTGTGCATGAACCCTGATAACTAAATAAAGACACTTTGTGTGGTGATGTCACTGAGGGAAGTAATGCTGGAATTTTCCCAAAGTTTCAGACACACATTACAAAGAAAACAAACTGATTGACCTTAAAAAAACCTCTACAGTTCACTTGTATTTCTGCTGATCATGGTTTATATGTGAAAGTTGTACTGCACCTTTCACCCTTAAAAGATACATAATTATAACTGCAAAGTTTGAGTGCAATAAATGAGCAAATAGCATTGTGCTTGTCTGATAAAGACATCTGTGATCACCAGATCAGCTCTTTCCTGTCTTTCCTTCAGAAGTCAGCACAGAGGAATATGACTGACCTCTCATTTCCTGCTTAGACAGCATTCCCTGGGAGGTAAATCAAATCCCTCAGCATCTTGTATTGCTGTCATAACACTCCTCACACACACACACACACACACACACAAACACACACACACACACTTACCTCCCTCAGAAAGAAGAACTTAGCCCAGCATTTCCATGGTGACCCAGTATGGATTTTGCACTGGTAGACCAACACATCTTGCCKGGTGAGGTTGGTCAACAATCATAGTCTTATGATGCTGGTTGATTAAGGACGTTTTGATGGTTCACCTAGTAAAGTAATATGCTTGAAACACCAGCATCCGAAACACAATATGGGCTGCTGATCAACCATGCTGTTTTATTCACAGTAATCATGAATCAGTAGTAGAATATAGCTTTCACTAATCAATTAAAAGGTTAGACTACTGATCAAGGGTTTGGAGACATGGTGTAATGAGAACATGTCTTATATTTCTAATAGAGATTCATATTTCACTGACATACTGTCATCACAGTTTTGATGAGGTGAAATATCTCCATTACAGTTCCAGCTCTGTGAGCTCACTTTCTCTCCGGTAGGAAATTTTATGGAACTCTTCCGAAGCTACAGTGAAACTAGCAGAGGTTAATCAGCATAGCCTGTCACGTTTGATCCATTTTGGCCCAAATGTTAAAAGCTATTTGTAGCATGAGATCTTTTGAGAGGTCTGCATGTTGTTTCCTTTATCTGCCACTCAATTGAAATCACGCAATTGAAAACAACTGCATAAAAGTGGCCCAGATATGTCACTGTTAGCAGTTTAGGCGTCTAATTCCCAGATAAAGCACGTCAGCTGTTTGAGAGAGCAGCTGAATAGAGCTAATGAACCCAGACGCCACTTTAATTGTGCTTGTGGAAATGTGATTAAAAGCCAGATAAAACAACCGCTTGCCAGTGATACAACCAAAGCCCAACCTGACAAAGACATCACAGAGCATTAATTGCTTTTTCCAAATCACGTTGAATTCCTGCTCACAGCAGTAAGACACAGTTAAAGGAGCCTTTAGCTTATTTACAATAATCTTATAAAATGATGACGATTTCTATAAATTAAATTAAGTCTGTTAATTCACTTAGTGGACAACAATAAATAACATTTAGAGATTGTGTGCATTTTTACAGTTGCAATGGTAAGATAATATATAAACACACTATGAATAAATTCAAACTGAAAAACGTTTTTTTACTACATTACGTACAAGAAAGTGTTCACAAGTATTAAATATAAAAAGCATCAAACTGTAATATAGGAAGAGATTAGGGCTTTTTAAAAGCACAGCCCAAACAAATGAACAAACGGGCAAAAAGTACACAAAAAGTATATTTATTCTGAGAAAGATAATCTACAGGCAGGTGTCTGTAATTACATCAGTTTTGTCTGAACTATCTCCAGATCTTGAACAGTTCCGTCTGGAGGGACACATCAGCAATGAGTTCACTCACAAAGCAACTATACAGCACTGCAGCGCACGTGCAAAACAAAGCAGTGAATAAACACATAGCATGTGTTTGAAGTCAATGTCTGGCTACTTGTCAAAAACCTCTGACCAAGAAATTGATTTTGCAGCCATGAAAGTACACAGCGCTGTGGCGCTCGCATGCTTTGGTCAGTCTGAACGTAAGGCCCATCGTTTAAATTCTGTGATTCACATTATATAAAACACCACAAATACATTTCTTGATAAATGATTGAATATAATGTACAATGTTTACAGTATAAAACATCACATTCACACAAAATAGCTGTTGTTTGTTCAGCATGCTTAATGTTTAATTTGGGCTTTAACTTTCACTGTGCAATACCTTCAACACTTGCGATTTACAATATAGTAAACACTTGCTGAGAGCCACCAACTTCCTTTCTTGACACTCTTTCGATGCCTCGATACATTCTGTCACAAGCTAACATCAGAAGTGATGAATGTGGAACTGTTTGTAATCGTCTTGAATTCATTCTTGGTTCATTCTGTGCTCATCAAGAAAAAATGTTTGCCACGAGTGACGTTAGCGATTCTAGTCCAGCATAATCTGTGAAATATTAACTTTTCCCTTATCGTATCATTTACTTACATTGATTTACATGTCGCATAGCAGCAGGTAGGACTTCCAGTTCATCTGATTGGGTAACTTGATAAAAGGACAAAACTCCACATAGACTTTCTTTAATGTTAAGACTATAAAGCTTATCAAAGCATTACGTGGCTGGGATCACATTACTTAGGGGTGACAAATACATTAGACTATAAAAATATTATTAAAAGATAAAAATAAAAAGTGCCATAATTTGCATGGGCATGAGGAAGCTGGAATTTGGTTGTAGCAACAAATATTTAATCCTTTTAATCGAAAGTAACCGGGTTACTGATCATTAATCTGTAATTTCCAGTTAAAAATCTTGGCATTGCAATGCATTGGAGGCCAGAGTTTTTCCTTCACTTCAAATGACCAACATAAATCTATGAATACCTACAAATGTCACACAACAAATTCCCTCTTTTTTAAACCTCACAGCGCAGTAATGCTCCACTCTAAACATTGTGTTGTTGATGAAGCCCAGGTTCAATGACCAGATATACAGTCCAGCTGGCCGACTTAGTCTACTTACACTGACCTCACAGCATGTTTGGGTCTGGACTTAACAGCATATGTAAATAATAGAGACTAATGAGATGTGCCAGTGTCCTGCTGTCTCTAAAATGAACAATCATTCACTCTCATATCACAATAAGGCAAACATCAGTGATGTTGATACTGCGCCCAAACATCTGCTTGTATTCTACATCACACTTAAAGTCATGACGGAACATTTGACTATGTCTGATTTAAGCAGGTCTTCAGCACTCCTCCACTAAGACAAAAGGGACAATCCAAGTTTTGGAAAAGCAAGTTATTCTGTTAATCTAAGTAAGTGGGACTTGTTAAACCACCAATAAAATATTACAGTATGTTTTGCTGAAACTAACCAAAACTGTTTTCTGTGTAGGCTAAGGGAAAGTTCAATCTAACTAGATGTTTGATAATGAGATGGCTTGTTAGTTCCCGTTAAAACCCTCCCCAACAGCAGATAACCATTTACTGTAGGTGAAGCTGAGCTGAGACTTTCCAAATGGACAACAGACTCTCAAATAAACAAGTTCGCTGTAACAGACATCTTAAAATCTGCTGGCTATGAATCTTTCCATTTTGTGAAAAAAGATGGCAGAATTTTTTTGCACTGTCCCCTTTGATTCATGGCCATTTTGCTTCAGTTAATCCACTAATAATGTAGCATAAAGCAGATGAATTCCTGTCCATTTTATTCCAATAAAGTTAGTTCCAGTTTAACCGCATTCACATACACAATCAGATTCTCTCCTCTATGCCAGACAGCAGTATTTCTTCCACCAGGACTTGGAGAGCTTTCTCATTTTGTCGGGTGTGCGCTTCTTTAGCTTTTTCTGCTGTTGGCTGTCAGAGTGCTGGATGCTGGCCACTATGGCTGTGTCAAACACCTCCTTCAGGTTCTTCTGGGTGAGAGCAGAGCACTCCACATACGAGACGGCCTGCATTTCCTCAGCACACAAGCGAGCTTCTTGGAGGTCCACTGGCCGCTCTTTATACTTGGCGAGCTGGATGAGCACTTTGACATCCTGCCGGAGATCGGCTTGGGTGCCGACCAGCAGAATCGGAGCCTTCGGGCAATGCCGACGGATCTCGGGCACCCATTTCTCCCTCACATTCTGGAAAGAGGAGGGGCTTACCACACTGAAGCAAAGCAGGAAGACGTCTGCATTGGTGTAGCACAGCGGCCGTAGCTTATCAAACTCATCCTGCCCAGAGAAAAAAAAAGTCAGCAGTGATAAACATCAAAGCTATGCAAGCAGGGAAAAAAAAAAGTAATTTTGGATTACAAAAAAGTTAAAGTGTGACCAGCCTGAGGCTTTTTTACAGTGATTTACGTCATATTTACTCTTACATAAAGGGGTGAGCGCTGTTCCTTTCCATGAATGTTTTGTTTGCTACTAATGACAGTTAGGATAGATTTAACATTTAATATGTGAACTGAAATAATATTTGTATGACTTTAAAGGACTGGCTGTCAAGCTGATAAAATCCATACATAACATTAGCAGGCTTGTCTCGAGTAACATACTTTAATCTGGCAATTTACAAGTCATGCTCATGATTGCATATCTCTGCAATACCAGGACCTGCTGTGATGTCAGCGGCACACGAGATAAAGTCTACAGCACAAATGTAAAATCTGTTGTATATTACTGCTGCATTCCATCTGCTTTACTCTGCCTCATGAGTCTCTAACTCGGTTCCTGTTGATACACCAGAGCCTCTTTATTCTCATATTAGTTAATTGAACACATCCTAAACCATGAAAAACAGTCTGTCTTACAGTACATTTTACAGTACCGTGTGCTTATAAGCCAGTATGCTTGTGAATGTGATAACTTCCGCTCTTTTACATTCTTTCCAAACAGTTGATGGGAATCTCAGGCAGGGAAGTGCTTTAGAGTATCTTTTGTGTAGGTTTGGAATTCTCTTCAATATTATGTATTTGCTGCATGAAATAAATTTATACAAGCCTCCAGTTCATGCACTTTCTTATTTTCTTTTTATCTTCTCTTCCAATAGCACAAACAGGACAGATCCAAATCTCCCTTGGCTTGCCTGCTTCCAGAGTCTCTCCTTAGCTTGCTAAAGTCATCGAAAACACACTGATCTCGCGTTTCCAGTGACTAGTCCCAGCTGTACCTCGACTGAAAGTAGGTCTCCCTTTCCTTGGGATCAAGCCCAATTTATCACAATTAGGCTGCTTCCCATTTGCTATTCCCTAGAGCTGGTTTAACCCTCCTACAAAGACAAAGACATATGAGCTTCACTGACTCACTTATAGTGTTTTCCTATAGAATAAAGCATATATTTACTATGTCTGGTCAGCAACCTTCAGATGAACTTTACCAGAAACCCTTATCATGAGTGAGCAAACCAACACTGAATCACTTTCACTGTTGTCCCCACCCTTATCTTACAGATATGCAGCTGTATGACCAGTTAGGACATAGATCCACCACCATAGATCTACATCCCCTGTTTTTCATCTTTATATTAAACAAATGTGCTGACACTTTTCAGTTAGGAGAGGAAGACTTCAAGCAGCAAATGTCTGAGCAAACAATATGTTGTCCTTATACAATGATAGCGGGAGAGACCGTTGACACTGGTCTGTATGTGTTTTTGTGCAAGTCTGGTGGTGATGAGAATATTTGCTGAACTGACCTGCCCAGCTGTGTCACAGAGCTGAAGTTTCACAGGCTTGCCGTCCACAGCTACAACCGCTGCAGAAGAGAACAGATTTAATTTGACATTCAGTCAGAATGTGTTATTAGGACACAGACTGTGACAAATTAGATTGAAATGGGCTGTGCCAGTTACTTGCTGGCCTAAAAGTTATAACAAAAACATCAGCCAATGAACAATCATGGGGCCATGTGATGAATTAAATTAGGTCAGTTTTATTTCTACAATCAATCCGCTATGAGCGTCATGCAGATATCAGAATATAATCATCAAGACTTAGAAATGACTATTTAATTTTTTATAATAGTAGATCAAATAAAATGTGCACGACAGTGTAGACAAGAAACATTTGGATCTGTACTGTTTATTAATTTATTTAACAGTTTTACATTTTTAAAAGTGGTATTTACCTGCAAAGTTATCAAAAGCCGTTGGAACATACTCGGTGGGATATCCATTCGTGGTATAGCTCACAATGAGACTAGTTTTACCCACTGCACCATCACCAACCAACACGCACTTTACCCTGCGCTCCGCTGCGGACCCAAAGCGGCTCTTCACCGCTGATGATAGATCTCTGCTCCTGAATCTTCTCGGGGGTACCGGCGGCACAACTGTCTCTGAAACAACCTTGTATTCTCCACCTCCCTGCGGAGGCATCTCTAAAAATACTGACCGTCCGGGAGTTTTAACAGTTTCAGCGATCCATCTGACCCCTCACTTCTGAATGAGAGAGCGGGGTACCAGCCTCCGGTTTCACCGCGGATTCCATTTAGAGGAAAAAACTGTCCTATAAAAACTACATTTAAATAAAGAAAATGTTTGATCTGCATATGAAACAAAGTAACTCTGAAACAAAAATAAACACGTTCGCTGACGTTATGCTCTCATGAGGCGAGCCCTTCTCCGCCCTCTTTAAAACTGATCTGAGCACTTTACTCCAAAACGCTACGGATGTGTTTCAAAGCCTAGATGGTTGTCTACGTAGACAGCCTTATAGGCATCATAGATGTGCGCAAAATTGTTGGACATGACAGGCGGGCGAATTGGTTGTGGGCATCACAAGTAGCGTGTAGAAAATTGGTCATCGTAGGCGCCTTCCAACTCTGCTGTTTTAAGTATGACGCTCAATAGTTGCTGTTTATGTAGACAGCTCACTGTGTTTTGAGACAGAGCTCATGATGACATCATCCATTGTGAGTTCATCAGTCCATGAACTGAAGTTCAACAGACCTGTTGTCACAGATTATTGATAAACTAAATTGGCCCAAATATAAGAAGCTCGTCTTTTAAAACTTTTTTTATTTATTATTAAGGCTATTGAAAGTGCCTGCAAATTTGTTACGTGTGTTACATACACATTTATGTTTAAAACAAAATTAAATACATTATTTTAAAGGGTGCAAGTTTAGTTTAAACTGCGGTTAACAAAAAACAGTAACAAGTAATAATTAAAAGGTCTGGCAACGAATGCAAGTTGTGGGCTAACATTTACATGCAATTCTGTCTTCGGATGTTGTCGGAATCATGACTCTCATAACACTCACTTGCCAACAACGCAATTTCAAAGCCTCCGCATGATTTGAGTAAAAATAAATAATATTTGCCTACAGCCTGGCAATTTAATTTTAACAGACTGACGCCACCTATTGGACAAACGCTAAACTCAACCCTAAGCAGTAAGACTTAAAATATGCACATTTTATATAATAATATGCATTGTTGTTTTATCAAAAGTCCGTTATTCTCAGCCCAGTCCTGTAGCCTCGCACATTTTGTATGTATCCCACATCCAATACACCCGATTCACTCATCAGTTTAACAATATAGACTGCAAAATCTGACCTGGGTGTGTCCTATAAGGCTGATATCCAAAATGTGCAGATCTGGGGGTCTCCAGGGCAAGGCTGAGAGTGTCTGATCATAAAGAAACAATTCCCCAAATGAAACCAAAAACCTGTTGCTAGAAATAGTCATTCAAAATGTTTATTTGCTCCTTACATGAGGTTTGGATGACAGTGAGCTAGAGAGCATGAAACAGAGGACTGTAAAGTGTTTCAGAGGTTTAAGAAACACATCACTAATGAACCCAAACAAGTGAGTTGTTGTATATTCGTTTTTACGTACATATACATGTATGTATGTACAGTTGGAACTAAATCCTATTTCTCTTAATATTATGTAAAAATTATGCAAAACCAGACTGAAAATGATTAAGAAATATTTATTTGCATCCAATGCAACAGTAAATTGGATACAGCAAGAAAGATTAAATTATCAGTGCTTTACAAGGGGGGCTGGGTAAAAGACCTACAGTATATCTCACAATGAAATTACAATTGTTAGACATTCATTTGCGAATTGTAACTTAAAGGTCAGATGCATGACAGTTTAAACAACTAAAGGATCAGATACCTGTTGTTTGTCAAGTCTGCTGAAAAATAACTTAAGCCTCCAAATAAAAAAAGCATACTGCACTGGTCAATTGGGGAATATTTTATCACAGATATTCCTCTAACTAGAAAGATGTCAACATAGTCAGGAATATAAATGATACATAAAACCTGCTCAAGGGAATGTGTAAAAAAATGAATAGATGAACATTAACATTATAAAAGGAAAATTTAAATCATTAAAATGTTCAGACACAGGTAAAACAGTATTTTGAAAACCAAGTAGAGAATGAAACACAGTTACAGGTAAAAGGTAAAATAAAATCATTCATCTTTACACCACTTTTATAGCGAGTCCTTTATATTTACAAAATTACAAAATCGAAACAAAACTGGGTAGGCCAACCCAGACATACCGGTGGGCTCAGTAATTCACCAGTGATAACAGAATGGCACACTGTACAGGGATTATGTTGTCTTCCTAAATCCTTTCAAGATCGGGTAAATATTCTCAAACGCTTCATAGATTTCTCCTCGAACCTTTGCACCTAGAAACAAAGACATCTGCATCATGCAACATCTCCAACAAATGCAAACTCAGCCTCACATACAAGATATTACATTTTGTGCCATTTTAATGAAACTCACCTGTAAGTACAACTTTTCCTGAAACAAATATTAAAAGGACAATTCTGGGCTTGATCATTCTGTAGATTAATCCTGGAAATAACTCGGGCTCATAGCTGGGGAGGGGAAGTATCAATAGCGTATTAAAATTCTTCTTTCATGGGTAAAATTAATGTCATAGAACACAAATGATTCAAGACAAACCTGCTAAACTGCTGGTGTGTAAGCACCAGACCTTCTAATCGGATAGGAAACTTGACGTCGCAGCTGCCGACCATGTTCTGAATTTTAAAGTCTAAGAATTTGGCAGGGAAACCCAACTTCTGCACCACTCTAGCATACTTTCTGGCTGCCAACCGGGACTGCTCCTCACTGCATAAGTGAATGCACACAAGACACACCAGCTGATTGTTCTGGAAGTTTGTGTGGGAGGAAGAAACATGGCAGTGAATCTGATGATGTCATTCTTACCTTTTGGCTCCAGTGCACACCATCTTTCCTGAGCTGAAGATGAGAGCTGTTGTTCTGGGTTCTCGTATTCTCATAATGACGGCAGCGAAACGCTGAAATAATTGTTAATGTATTAAATGAATGTTTTTGTCAAATGATATGCTGCAAAAAATCATTTTATTCAAAGAATTGCAAACAAGGCAAGCCTCACCTTAGGATTATATTCAGCGTTTCTGGCTCTAAGTGCTATTGTCTTCAAATCAAGCTTGCAACCCAGGTTTACAGTCGACACAATATTCCTTGAAAATAAGAGAAATGTAGCTTGAAGCATTTCACACCCAATACACATATGCACATAGGATAAGTATACCTAAACTGTACAAGGCAGTCAATTATTGGCATTTACATTACATTTAGCAAATGCTTTTATCCAAAGCAACTTACAATGTGAAGAAAACAAAGCAATATATCCCAGGCAATATATACCCCTTTATTTATAATAAATCTATAAATAAAGATTTATTTATATATTTTGGCCAAAAGCTAATAGCACATTGCATATTTATATACACTTCAGACAGCCACACAAGCCACAAACTCACTGTAACTGGGGAACGATGCCGGAACTTTCTGAGGCCGGTGTGGCAGGAGTAACTGGAGTCATGGGCGTGAGGGGTGTGGTGTAAAGTGGGGTGTTGCCTGGCAGCGCTGTTGTCGTGGAGACAGCCTGTGAGTGGTAGAGTTGGGGTGTCTGGCCTGAAGCTCCCACCATCCCACCCTGTTGTTGTGAGGCAGCCTGCTGCTGCTGTCTCTGCTGCTCCTCCAGGAGTGACAGGCTGTTTGTGTTCTGCACTGGTTGTGGTGTGAGGCCTGTGCCATACGGCATCATAGGACTGAATATAGGTAGGCCGGGCGTCATGGCTCCCTTTAAATTGAGACACACACACACACACAATCAGGGTGACACACTTTATGTACACCTAATTTCTGGTATAGATGTGCTCATACATTTTGCTTTGTTCTCAAAGCATCCCTGTCCTATGCCAGCAAACTCAAGTCAATTTGCAATTTTTATATTAATAAACACTACATTGCTCACCTGCGGAGATGCCAGTCCTTGAGGAAAAGGGGGTATACTGTTGTTCTGCTCCATATCAGCAGGTTATGAAGCAAAACACTTGGCACTAATTTAAGGGCAATATTTAAATGTCCAACAGATGTCAAAAGACCTGGTTTAAAAAAAGGAAAGAAACAGGAGAGTCTTACACAACAAACACAAGTTGATCTACTAGCCTATGGAAACGCATGCATGCATAGACACTGCTGTAAATCTAATTAGCTCAGTATTAAGATCCTTGGTCTGCGTGGCTAATTTGCTAATAGATATTTGGAGCTAGTCTGTCGGTGACAGAAATCAAACTAACGTAAAGGTAATACTTCACATTTAACAGTCCTCTTTCTCTAAAGAATATGTTGGAATAATCAAGACGTTTACACAAACCGCTAATTTCCAGGATCCACCAGTCTGCCCGAGTAATTTCGAGTCATAAGCGAGACGGCTCCAGAGGCACAGGGAGCGCGCAAAACATGCGATCTCACAACAACTTCCGGTCTCTTTAATATGCGCTTCCGGTGCATTACGGGTTCACTCGATCACTTGCTTTATCTACTTTGAACTGAAAGTCACATGTATCCAAATGATTATTGTTTTGTGGTTTTAACCAGCTTAAACACCTTGTTGTTTTTATGTTATTTTCTTTACAATAAACAGTGACTACGTCAGGCGCAACCACCTGACTTATATTTTGAAATAGAGTAAGATAGAGAAAGATCAATTCTTCAAATGAGAAAAAAATATCACTTTTACTAGTACATAAAATAGCATGTGTGTTTACTTTGGTTATAACAAATGGCGGCTCTGGGGACATGGTCTTTCTCTCGCCCTGCTGTAGAGAGAATGAGATGTTTGCTTCAGGCTGGACAAAATGCCACAGATGTTGTAGAAACAGCAATGGCAGGTAAATGACATGAACACCTGGTTGTTTCTTCATCAGCTACCTGAACCTTCATGTTTAAATCTTACGAATTTATACATGACGAAACAATAACCTTTCTAATAGGTCAATTAGACTGTAATTGAAATCAGTAATTGACATTTACTAAATATAAGCATTATAACGGTTTTTAAGACATGATAACGTATCTTAGAGATATAAATATGTAATATGTAGTAAGTAAATAAAACTTCTTGGTTGTTATTTATATATATAAAAAGTAACAAGAGATTTATGTATAAGTATATGGGGAATGTTTCTCAGAGGTTGAAGATGATGTTGACACAGGACGGCACATTGTTGGCAGAGGAGGGTATCCAAATTTCAAAGGTGTGGTTGAATGTGATGCTGCAATAATGGAAGGTGTACCAGGAAGATTTGGGGCAGTGGCTGCATTGCAAGGGTAACTAATAATCTTTGAGTCACATTTCCATACAGAAAAACATGTTTGTTAAAAATACAAACAGAGCAGAAAACCTTTGTTGAACAGTTTCTTAGTATTCGCCCTATAACCATCTTGCAAATGTGTTCTTTAATGTCTAGTATAGCACAGCCATGTCGTGTAGCTCGTAAAGTGATGGACAGGAGTCGTCACAGCTTGCTTGTTGGAGAGGGAGCAGAATCCTTTGCAAAAGAACTGGGTTTTATATCTGAGCCCAATGACAACATGCTGTCTAACCATTCAGCTGCTGCATACCAGGTATTTTCATTTTCAGTT